>JAOBYK010497565.1:0-58214 GCA_025434845.1 Phenganax subtilis | reverse complement strand
TATCAAAAAGCAGTTTCATAAAGATTAACATGCTAAACATGAAAACCATGACATCAGTGATTATTTTCAAAGTGAGTAATTTGCTGCAGGAAGTACATTCTCATTAGAATAGATATTGGCTTCTGTATATTTGTAACTACAACTCGGTAGTCATAATTATCTAGTTTTACGAGCAGAATACGTTTAAAATAACTTATTAATTGCTTCGTAGTTTTTCCAGAACATATTCTAATAACGTGGCATCCCAAATTTGCGTCATAAACCGCGCTAGAAAGCGAAGAAACATCGACCAGGAAACAGCTTTTGAAAACCGCAATCATTACATGTCAAACATATCACACAAGACGCAATGGAATCAACTCAAATCTTCGTGATTTTCATGTTACTATACACAGGTATAAAGTTAACACTTTATCTAATTGTGATGTTTGTCATTCAAAATTTAACAATTGTTATCGTGTTTCAGTGACTGTTGGTGAAAGTTTCAAGCTTGGTCAGTTTTGTAGTTCTAATTGTGCTAATAAGGTGCGTCAGTGTGACAGTCAGGGATGTGGATCTTATGGCGCTCCAAGGTAAGAATTACGAGAAAAGGACTTGAGAAAGTTTACAACTGAAAGAACTATCTTTATGTAATTCAGAGGCAGTCGTACCCACAAAGGAGTTGATATAGTATGCGACCCAGGCAGCCTTGTGATGGCGCCTTTTTCAGGCACGATTCTTCGCAGATCATTTCCTTATGCAAACAATAACGCAGAATACAACAATGGTCTGTACATTGAAGGAACAGGAGACGCGCAAGGTAAGACAAGATTCCATGATCTGGTGAGGCAACAGATAATGCTACCATGTTTATTTCAGGTTTTAAAGCAAAGATATTCTATTTCACACCGGTTACAACCTCAGGTTCAATGACGAAAGGTGCGATGTTGGGAACTTCTCAAGCGCTTCCCTATCAAGGAATCACGCAACATGTGCATGTTCAACTTTACAAGAATAATTTAATAGTAAACCCAGAGCCATACTTGTGATCATGTTTCCTATCAAGATGTACGTAGCTTTATTTCACATTTTTAAATAATGTTACACTTCATTATATTACTACAAAATTATACTATTTTATATCTTGCTATTAAAATTAAATCATATCAGAATATCGTAGTTATTTTTACAATAAAATGACGAGGAAAAACCTATCGTCAGAATAGTATCTACAAAAACAATGATAAGAAGACTATTCGTCTAGCAGCCATAAATCTCGACCCGCAGACAAGCTGCACCGATGTATTTCACAGGGTGAATGCGAACGAAACGAGCATATTGAGGTTCGATGAGATTGAGAACCGGAGTCACGTGGTCACAGTTGCCATCGAACACCTGGAAAAAATATAATGACATTAGAAGACATGTGACAATATTTGCAAAACAAGACTGGGACATGAAATGCAAATCGCCCGTGTAGTAGTACAGAGAATTAGAATTACACACACCCTCTTCACGCGATTTTCCTGGTATTCACGCCAGTTACTTCTGTCATTACTAAATGACAAAGTGTAAGCTTTGACATGTTCAAAATACACATCTCTTCCTTGGGTAGCAAGAGCTGTGATTCTTCGCCGTCTTCCCAAGTCAATACGTAAATAACTGTCCTTCCTCCGCGGTGAAGCACACCATGCGCCTACTTGTTTTAATCTATGATCATCTTCCTTGTAAAGACGAGCGGCATAAGGAGGTGCATACCAACCTCCACCTTAACATAAACATATATTTGGTAAACATAAATACTTAATGACTAAATGAAGTAAACCCCATTACTCACCAGGACTGAACGTAGATGTGCCATGGAATTTATTATTAGCAATTTTATTGACGTCATGGAGTCCCAGTGGTTCAGTACAAGAACCTAAAGTGGCCACGAAATGAGTGTTATCTGCCTTGTATTCACTTTATTACTGATGATGAATTACTCACCAATAGGTCTGATGACTTCTTGATCACAAATGTCAAACCTCTTGCAACTAAGCATGCAATTATCATACACCCAACGATCTGTACCACATCTGCCAGCTCGTGCCCAGTCTTTACAATATTTGCTACGATCTTTGCATTTCACACCTGTGAGAAAACAGTATAATGCTTTATTATAAAACGACAAAGAACTAGTCCACTAGTGATGAAACAAATTTCTTTAGCAATAAAAAATCAACAGCGTTAACATTACCTGTGAATTTTTTAGTTGGTGTACTGATTCCACCCTTGGTGATGGGTTTCTTAGTGTTTGGATTCGGTCTTACTTTATTTGTAGGTGGCTTCGTTGGTGGTTTCGTTGGTGGCTCCGTTGGTTTTGTAGTGGTGGGCGCCTTTTTCGTGGGTTTCTTCGTTTTAGGTTTTCGTGTAGTCGGTTTCAGCGTTGGTTTCTTGGTCGGTGCTGGATAGAAAATAATTGCAATTCTTTAGCATTTTGCGCACTAATTGTTTTTACAGATGAATAAATGCCACCCTACCTGGTCGGCATACAGAACAAGAGAGTTTACACTGGCTTAACATGAAAACTAGGACAACTTTGTCATCAGAAACACATAAACCATAATCGGCCCATGCTTTGCAATCAGGATAATCATCTTCACATTGCCCGCAGTTGTCACAACTCTTTGCACAGAATGTTAACATGGGATCTGGGGCCAACTTGCAGTGACCATGTCTTGACCATAATGGACATAGTTTATGAGCGTCTTGACACTTGGGTCCTAAAAACGAAATAAAATTAATCAAAAGTCCACAAATAATAAACCAATATCTAAGAAATATCTTACCAGCCAAAGAAGCTCCTCCAATTTTATTCTTTGCTTCACCAATCGCTTTCATTGCTTTTTTTCGCTCAAGTCGTACCGCTGAATGCCAAAAAATAGAAGAGAAAATCTTATTTTATGTCTTCCTTAATATAGGACAACGCCAACACTAAAAGCACAGCACACTGCATGTATAGCTACCTGGGCAATTATACATCCTTTCTGTTTGTCTGACATCTGATTCACTTAGTTTAACATATGGTCTTTTATTCCCCAGGCTCCTGATTGGCTCAATGGTTGATCGCCTTCTATCAATAGCGAATGCATTCCAAGGGTAATGCATAATAGACGCATAGTCATAAGCTTCACCATAATTATTCACTTGTTCTTTAACAATGTCAAAATTATAAAGAAGAGCTGAAATGAAAAGGTATTTAATCAAGCGTTATAAAATGTCCAGTTCACTCTGCAGTATTTTATAAAAGTAATTTAGATCGGAAAAACACAACTTTACGTACATCTTATAACGTTGCCTCGGTTGATTCTGATATATGAATCTCTATCCGGACGCGATTGTTCGTGCCAAAAGCCGATCACGTGACCCAATTCATGGACCATCACGTGTTTAAAGTCACAACCGTTACCAATGGAGATCTGAGTTTTTTTTCCTTTGTAACCAACATAGGTCGCCCAACAACTACCCGAAAAAACAACCATAAGTAACCGTTCTACCAAATGTGATATTAAGAAAATGATCTTACTCACCCAGCAGCTCTGATGAATTCTAAATATACTTTATGATGTGGCTTCTTCTGTACAAACTTTACACATGTTCTACTTTCCCACTCTTTCATTGCAGCAAATGTCGCATCTACAGCGCTTTTTAAACTCACTGCAGGGAAAAAGATATTTTATGTCAAACAAACGTGGACAACGCAGAAGCGAAATGAATGTAATACTTACAAACACTGCAGTCAAAAACATATGGTATGACAGCATCTGGCCAAGGCGTTCTTGTTCCTGCTTCACCAATTTTACCGCTAGATTCACGACCAGAATATTGAATATCACCTTCAAATTTGTCATCTTTTGCTCCACTAGGACTGGTCATACCCTTTGCACTGTATTCTAATGCAACATGGATACAGTTTAGAGCTTCACATGGAATCAAAATATTAAAGCTGTTTAAAAATGTACCTTGATCAAATGGGCCAATCTTAACCGTTGGAGGATCTGGGATGTCCGATTTGCAAGGTAGTGCCACGCATATCAACAGCAAAAGTAATAAATAATTCCTCATGATGACACCTAAAGCATTGCAAATAGATTTATGGTCAACTTCAGAGATTGTATCATTCAGCAATTAACTCGCTCTTTCCTGCTCAAATATAATTAATAAACTTGGAAACGGTTTCGTGAAACAATAGATGCGCAGGAAGTATTGTCAGTTTGCCAGGTTTATTGTGCTTGACCTTGCTACACAAGAGTCAATTAGTGTCATCATATAGTCTCACTGTAAAATCGTTCTTCTGGTGAACGAAGTGAGGCAATACGCCAATATAACAAAACAAAGACTGTTGCATACAAATTTCACGCGTGTTTTCATGGTTTTCATCGCATGCACAGAGCAGATACTGACCGCGAAAAGTCAAGCACTGCAAACATACAATACCAAAAAGTAACATAAACAAATTGAAGGTTATAGGAAGACAATATCTCCGAACATCCGCGCAAATACACTGCTTTTACATAACTTAACGTACAGTTTATCATCACAGCTGTGCAACCCAGGAATATGTTACATAAATAAAACGAGAAGAAATTTGAAAGAAACTGGAAATAGTGTTCCACCAACCTTCGCTTCACCTTGATTCTTCTTGTATAACTGCAGTTCTGATTTCACTTGCAGCTCATGCATCATTTTATACTTGCAGTCTAAGTACTGCATTTCCTGTCTGTATCCGCCTCATCACTCAACACCGGGCGGAAAATGCGTCACGGGCTTGCCACCAACTTCCAACCCATCGCTGCGCCAGACAAAATCTCCGCCAAAAACATCTTCAAGTATTTTTTTCATATCTTCTTCATCTAAATGCCTTATATTATCTCACGGAGTCGCAATGAAAATGTGAGGGAGGATGGGTTCGCAAGGGGAGAAGACGACAACCCGTCTGATTAACACCCACTCGAGAATGATAAATATACATCAAGGTGTGTCAAGCACCATGTGCTAACAGAAAGTTTGATTGAACAATAACCCACAATGACCTTTCGAACCGTCAGCAATATTAACAAGATGAGATATCACAGGAAGAAATCTGGAATCCGAAATGAGAAAGACAAATGCGAGACTCAATGAAACTTTTTGCAAACTTCTAAATCTGGTATGATTACCATTTATAGAAGTTGTATAGCCGTACTATTTGAGTGAATGTTTCCTGTATTCAAACTAGGACTCACAATTAAAATATGATTTCACTTCCAAACACACACCCAATAAGGTGATGATAAAATTAGTCAAAGACCAAAAGGAAAAGGAACACCCGTTAAACCACAAAACGAAGTAATATAAACACGGAGATATGCTCCGATCGCTTCGGAGTTGCACGACTTCCTTTGAGGCTTTGTTGACGCTGTTTCACACTTGTGGATAAGATAGTTGCGTGCGTCGCTTCTTGCATCATTTATGGCAGTCTGCATGCTTCCCATAAGCAAGTTGGCAAACTGTTTAAAACTCAATGGCATATTTCCTGCATCGCACGGAACAAAACCTCAATTCAGAGGGTTTCAACACCGCAAGTTCATGCAGGGACAGAAGAATTCGAGAAAAATCACTGGTAAAAATGCAAAGCACACGCTCATTCCTACTTCCTTTAGAAGTATCTACAGCGATCATTTTATCAATCCTTGAAGACTTGCCAGACACTAATTTTATTAAATACAATAGAATTCGCGCTTTTCTGGCTAGAACAGTCACAGAAATCATGTGATTGGCAGCTCTCCAGATGTCACAACGACAAAAAAAAATTTTGAGCTACAAAAAAAACTTTATATTGTATTTTAACAGCGCTAATTGAGATCCACGGTCATTGAGCAAGCAAAGCAAAACAACTTTGTACAGCTGGTACTAGTACAAGAGGCCACGTCAGGACAGTGAACGTTCGTTATCTTACTCGTTGGCCGTATATTTTTGCATGGAGTTTCTCCGTTGCCACGCGAGCCAAACTGCAAGATCTTTCTTGATGCAAGAAGAGGATCACGCAAGCGTCGTGCTTTCTTTACACGCATAGTCATGGGACAAGAGTCAAGTGATTTCCATCTCTCTGGCGATCGAGACATGAGAGAAAGATCTCGCAATGGTGAACTCAGCTTATCACAAGAAGCATACGGATGATATTTACCACGTTGCCGTCGAGGACTAGCCGACACAGAACGTCTGTTCACTGGATGTCTCTTAGGAGTTCTCGAAATCTTGCATGCGCTCTTGGCAGACAGCCTTGCTCCTACCCTAGATAAAACGCCTTTCTCATCAGGTGTTTCACTTGAGCAAATATTTTTTCCTCTCAAAAAACTAATCTCAGGTGGCAAAATTGCAGCGCTGCTTGAATCCATGCGTACAGCTACATTTTGTAAAGTGCCTTTTCGTTCCAAAGTTTCATTCAAGTTTGTGTTTGGCCTGACAGGGCTAGGAAAACAATGAGTAATGGGATCCAGCGTAGATTCTTTTAAAGCGAGTGAATTCGAACGATTTGCTTCAACATACATAAGATTACGAGGGATAGATGGACTGTATTTTTGTTTTGTTTTAACAGGAGGTTCACCCAACGATGTTTCGAGTAATATGACTTCATCCATCTCAGGAGAACTACAATGGGCCGTTTTTATTGGGATATCCTTAGTTTTGAATGAGAAACTCTTTTCATCGCTAGACGCGTGTGGTATTTTGCGGGAACATCTCCTGACAAGACGATACCTTGGTCGGCGTTTATTCTCAGATATCTCTTCCCTGGGTTTCATTTCAGGAGCTTCGTCAGCGGGTTTTATTGATAGCACTAATGATTCCCCACAACTTGCTTCTCTCAAGTTTTGTTGGGGTTCCTCTGACTTGCAGGTTGAACTGAGGCAACTTTCGCTAGAATACCCTGAGTCCAACGCTTTTGCTGTAGATATCTCGCTGGAGTCATGAAGGAAGGATGGTTGTGATGCAGTTTCAAGGGCTGTTTTACCTTTGCGTCTTAGAAACAATTTTTCTACACGTCCTTGATGGGCATCGCAAAATAACTTTTGCTTGACAGAAGTATCGTCAATGTGTTTCTCTCTATTCCTTGTTGTATCAGTATTGTTATTGTGTACTTGAGAATATGATTCTGTAAGAAGTGTGACCGTTTCTTCTAAAGATACATCATGCTTTCGTGCTAAAGTTGCATCTACACGCTCATGGCATATTGGTTTTGACGTTTTGGCCATGCTTGCTGAAGTTCGAGATCTATTTGCTCTAGTGCAATTAGGGTTTTCATCAATGAATGACCCGGGATATATTTCTTCAAATGATCTTTCAAAACTTTCACTGCAATCAGAATGATAACTAGAAAAAAACATGGAAAACAATCAATTCAAAGACTGGAAATGTACTCTGGTCTGTTAATGGTTAACTCATAAATATGAAATTGAATGAATACTCAGATAGATCATCCTCTTCAGAGTCTTCTTCATTTGTAGTTTTCCATTCACTGCTACTGTAAAAAGTTTCTGTAATGCAATAAAAATGCTTGTTGTAAAACATGAGCAATATAATGAAACAAATATCAAGGTTTACTCACCAATTAATTTAACATTTTCTGGGATGTCGCAAGTACTCAACATTAACTCTGGTGAACCATGAAATGCCTTAGAGTACTAAAAAGATGTTCAATGTCGCAGCAATCTGCCATTATGCTTTACATGTAACAGCATTACAGGTAGATGAATGCTGTTTATGCAAGTTAGTATTTCATAACTTGTGGCAAAAATAATTTTATTGATATGCAAAAGTTTGTGGTGCTGGCCAAAATGGATTTGCACAAAATTATTTCCTTTTGTAATTATTTGCAGATTTGATATGGGTTGCTTTAGATATTTGGTCCTTATTATTACTATTCCTCTCTATTTTGTCGTTTGCTGCTGAATGCTGCATTTACAATATTACTCTTCCCAGACCCCCAAATTCCCAATGAGCAATGCCACAGCATGAGGTTTTCTGAATTATTTCTTCAGCAAAAAACGTAGAAAACAATGCAAGATTTTCCTATGTACACTACTTTCTACGCTGTTCAACTAACTTGTGCTATATATATGAATATATTAGTGCAAAACTATTAATATATTAAATAAACCATGCTACAAACACAGCTGTAAAACTCGAAAACTGTCAATGAAAAACTGCCGTACCTTGGCGTATATTCTTTCCAAGTCCTGTTTAAACTTCTCTTCACATGAATGCACGTTCATAACTTCTATTCAAGCCCAGAAAAAAGGAAGATATTCGCTCATAATTCTAGTAACTCGTATTTGTCAACAATCACGCTTCAAGAATGGAGTACGAGGTGATAACCTGGGGATGAGTCCTCGTTTTAGCGCCTCTGAAGTTATGCCTCCCCTCCACCAGTTCACCTTCCCAAAGGAAATTTTATGGATATAGAAAGATTTCTTTGGATAATAAACAGATATAATGACCATACATAGTTGAGAGTTTCAACATTACACTAACATTACTGTGAAATGTTTATCCTATTTTAAGCTACTTTTTGTTGTTTTATACATATGTATGTGATCTATGTAGTAATAATTGTGGCCTCAATTGTTTCTAATCCAGGGTCCAATATGACAGCAGCCGGAAGAGCAGGGCAATGCTGTTTGGCCTTTTCTATTAACTTTGCAAGTCTGGTTAGAGCTTTCTTTGTTGAATCCTGGTCTTTTTTCACTTCAGCCATACCATCATACAAGTTTTTTTCTTTCTCAGAGATAGATTTTGACATCACAGCCATTTCACCATCTTTAATGTCTTGAGTGTACGAAGCTGATGTTGGTCGTTTGCATAAATTCAAGAATTTTCCTCTTGCTTTGCTTAGCTCTGTGTTCAGTTCTGTGAGGTTTGCTGTTGAATCTTGAAGCTAAACACAAAAATGAATGAATAAAACAACACTTGGCTTTAACTCATGCTGTGTTTCTTGCAACAGATGAAACCGTTTCTTCTTAAAGATAATTGTTGGTGTACCTGTGCCAACAACTCGGTAACATTTTCATCCTCAGCACGAAGTTTGGCTGGAAGCTCTTTGGATCCATATGCATCCTGCACTGCCTTGAATGTTTCTCTTATCTCACTTTCTCGTTCATCTTGAAGACGTGTTTTGTGTATGACCCACGCAGCATCAATGTACAACTTGAGATCACGCTTTCCCCAATCGTTATAGGCCCCGTCGCTGCACAATTCTTCCGCAGTTAAATTCCAAAACTTCCAATACTCTCTCGTCATTACAGCATCTTGTCGTTGTATCTCCCGCTCAGAAAATATTTTGATGCCTCTAAGGTTTGCAAAAGGGTAAGAACTAGCATTCTCCCCAGACACTTTCTTTCTCTTTGCTGCTGGACCTTCCTCCAATACTTTATTGTTCACAGTATTCACATTACTAGAATCGCCAATTTCTAAGTTTTCTTCTTGTGCTGTACTCATCATTAGTGTAAAAGTTTAAATTATACATAAAACTGATAAAACTTTTTGGTTTATTTGTCAAACTGCACAAAGGCCTGCGAACAGGATTGTTACCGTAATCTACATTCTACATTGTGGTGTTTACATGAAGTTTCGAGTAAAATTTCAACATGGTGGATGAGGAGTGAAAATTTTAAAAATATATAAAGAATAGTGAAATATTGTAGTTTTCAAACGCTTAAAATCATGAATGACAGCGAAGGTGATGGTATATTACTAAATGTAACTTCAAAAAGTATTTCAAGGAAGCCTGTTGAACAGAAAGACAAGGAAATGAAGTTTAAAGTGAGTAGTACATTTGATATATGTGTTCTGTGTACAGTCAGTCGCTGAGCAGAGTCTGTGAATGATTGAAAGTATGATTTGTGTAATGTCGTATTCTGAATATCTTTTTCCAAGCAAAGTGGTTCAGCTAGAAAATCAAGAACTACTGGCAAGTCAGGATCAGTAAAAGCATCTGTTAGAAAATCTAGTTTGCATCAAGAAAATGTATGTATATTAATGAGTCTGCTGCAAATTGCTATTTCTTTCTGGATATTTAAAACTCTGTTCCCATATACTACACAATTTCAGGTATCAATACAGAATGAGAATTGTAAGAAAACAGAAAAAAGTCAAGTATGTTCATATACTGTTTAATATGTACAGCCCATCCAGAACATTTTGGTGTGTCAGCGAATGGGTTAATCCAACCCAAATTAGCACTTTAAAGAATTAGTTTCTAAAATTTGTTTCCAGGTGATTTCATCATTATTTCGGAAGAATCCTGCACTGCCAGACATATCCAGGTATAATAATATCTACTACTGGATTTTTTAAAAAAATATTTAAAACTATGTATATTTTTTCATTTCAGTGATGTTCATCAGATAGAGGGAAATGTTGATGACCAGACGTTCAGCGGTAGTGAGTTCAGAAGTTCAAAGTTAGCTCCATTCATGGTATGCTGTTCTTAATCCATCTATTTTGATCAGACATTTCCAGGTAATATTTTGTTTTTCTTTAGATATCAAATCTTGAGAAAAATCTTTGCTTGAGCAGAATGACGAGGTTTCTTT
This sequence comes from Phenganax subtilis, assembly GCA_025434845.1. Classification (NCBI taxonomy): domain Eukaryota; kingdom Metazoa; phylum Cnidaria; class Anthozoa; order Malacalcyonacea; family Clavulariidae; genus Phenganax; species Phenganax subtilis. The sequence goes on along the minus strand of JAOBYK010497565.1, from coordinate 47,622 downwards.
TTACCTGACTCCACTGTATTGTAATATGTTTTAATTGGAATGGGAATGATCTGATAAATTCTTTTAAAATACAGCATCCAGAAAGCTTCGTTGCCATCATTACTTAGTGGTAAAGATGTGTTCATCAGCGCTCCCACTGGTACAGGTAACACAGTTTCTTCTCCAAGAGACATTACAAATTGCTTTTCAAAATTAAGGGCTTTGTTGCAGGTAAAACGTTGTCGTATGTCGTTCCCATGGTTCAGTCTCTTCAAGCGATTGTGCCAAAAATACAGGTATAGTTTCCCACTTGCCACATACATTATATGTGGGGAAAATCAGTGAACTCTGTGTGAACTATTTTAGCGTAAAGATGGTCCCTATTGTCTTATCTTGGTACCTACAAGAGAGGTTTGTTTTAGAATCAAAATAATTTTATCAAATGTCAAATTAATCATAACTGTTGCATTGTGTCATTCTAGTTGGCTACTCAAACTTTGGCAGTTATACAACAAGTTTTAAAAGTTAGTGTGTGTTATTGTCTATTTTTAAGTTTATAATATGCAGCTATGTTCACACTTGTTATAATATTTGATGAATAATACATGCATTTGTAGCCTTTTATTTGGATTGTTCCTGGCTCTGTCACTGGAGGGGAAAGACGCAAGTCTGAGAAATCCAGGTACAAGGAAACTGTTTTCAAATATGTGCAAATTTTTGTGCTTCTGGATTCTTTTTATATTTTCACCTCCAGATTAAGGAAAGGAATCAATATTCTAGTGGCAACACCAGGACGTCTCGTTGATCATCTCAAGGTATGTCATATGTGCATTGTTGTTGTGGTGGCAAACCCTATAGCATATTATGTTCATTTAGACTACAAAATGTCTGGTGATGTCCAAACTTCAATGGCTTGTTTTAGATGAGGCAGATAGGTAAGTTAGTTTTTAGTACAGATTTGCCATGCACTGATCTGGTTATTTCAAAATGCTACAAAATGTTTTTTGTAGGTTACTAGATCTTGGCTTTGAACAGAATATATCATTCATTCTCTCAATAATTAAACAACAAACTTTGAGAAAAGTTCAGAAAGTTTTAGTATCGGCTACATTGTCTCAGGGTAAATCTGTCAACGTTTACGCTATTTTACGTTGCTTAATACTAGTACAACTTAATGTACAGAGAACAACTTGTATAATTTAGGTGTGGAAAATTTGGTGGATGTTAATCTAGACACTCCAATCGCCATAAATATGAAAGAAAATAGTAATTTGGAACAACAGGTAATTTAGTTCACACACTTTGTGTGTGAACTAAACAAAATAATAATTTGTTTGAAACTGATTTAGGATGCTGAATATCAGATTCCCAGTCTACTTGAACAGTTTTGTGTTGTTACTCCAATGAAGTTAAGACTTGTTACACTCACAGCGTTTTTGCTACAAAAATACCAGGTATTTACTTTTTAATTAATGAAGTTAGCACTTGATAAGAACCGTAAAGTGCTATCGTTCATGTTTTATAGGAGAATTGCAAAATTATTGTGTTCTTTACTACACAAGATTCAGTAGACTTCCATTTTATGCTTTACTCCTCAACTCTCATGACGATTGAAGGTAATTACATGGAACGTGAGCTTCTTTAACAAAGCTACAGCTTACATAACTGTGTTTTTTTTAAATAGGGAATGCATTAGAATTAATGAAGCTTCATGGCAAACTATCACAAAATGTGCGTTGGTTATTTACGTCTTGTTGATTGTATATCTTGCAAATTCAGTGTACAGTAGTTTCACAAAAAAGTTCCTGTCATAGGAAAGGGCTGATGTATTTTCTGAATTTAAAAGATCAAAGAAAGGGATTCTTTTTTGCACCGTAAGAGTTTGAGTTTAATATCAGTTAATATAATCAGAGTGCAGCCCATTAACTGATTAACATTGTCTTGAAGGACATTGCTGCCCGTGGACTAGATCTTCCATCCGTCAAATGGATAGTCCAAGTGAGTCAGCTGTCACTGTCAGCCAAGTGATTTCAAAATCTTGCGATATATGCATTTCGTGAAAAATCTCTCGTAATGCAGTTTTATTACATACTATTTCAGTACAACCCTCCCGTCAGTTCAACTGAATACGTTCATCGCGTTGGGCGAACAGCAAGAATTGGAATGTCGGGTCAGGCTCTTCTTTTTCTGTTACCAACCGAGGTACTGTTCGCGACTTTCTGTTGACAAGCTATTATACGTACGTACTTCACTTCATTCGCGTATATTTCAGGTAAAATTCTTAAACGTCTTGAGGGAGCAAAACATAAGGTACTTTGTTCATACATACTTGCTTAACAAATAACGTGTATGCACAAATTTTATACTCGTCTCATCTTGTTTTTCAAGGCTCAGCGAATTAAAGATGAATGATATTCTTACTCAGTTTGCTCGTTCGTTGTGTGGGACTGGGGTGATTAGGAGTGAAGAGCATTTTCACAGCTTAATTACAGAACAACAGCTTAAATTTGAAGAGACTGTTTGTCAGAACAATAATTTGAAGACTCTTAGTTTGACTGGTAAGATTTTCTGGACATGCCATTTATTTTCGCTCTGACGCTTTCCTCATAAAAAGCATCTGGATTACTTTACAGCGTTCAAGTCATTCATTGGAGCTTATAATACGTTCCCATCATCTGTCAAACACGTTTTTCATCCTCGCAATTTGCATCTGGGTCACTTGGCAAAAAGCTTTGCTTTAAGAGAAGCGCCAAGTGAGCTTGAAACGAAAATCTCAAAAACAAAGAAAAACAGGTGAGTTATAAGGAGTCGATCACGTTGTAGGTGCTTTAATAATTTGCTTTTTTAATTTTGCCTGTTTTAGGAGGTATAGACACGGTGAACGAATATCTGCTGTGGCTGAACCTTTGACAAAAAAGTTCAAGAGAATGTAGCAAATGTATTTGTTTTAAATATTTTCTTCCGAGGTATATTATATAGTATTATTACAATACTCTTGATATAAGGAAATTTGGATGAGGATTTTGAATTATGATTTATAATACAATACAAACTTAGGTTGAGCCCCATTCAATTTTCTTTGACCTGATTGGTCCATCAACAAATCTCGCGTCAGCAGTTTTGAACTTTAAAGCAAAATTTCTTTGCTTTTTCCTTCTGTTTTTGCGCCCAAAAGAAAAAGAAAACCAGAAAGACGTTACACATTACAGAGAGAAAACATTTGATATGTTTTTCACAATTCTTCAACTGGTTAGGCTTGACAAGTGATTTGATACGAAATCGAAAAAAGAACGTTGCAGGTTCTTTTACAAAATAAAAGTTCGACTTGTGGAAATAGTTGAGTATAACGCTTTTCATTCCTTGCCAAAAACATCATCTTTTTATTGATTCTCTAATGTTCTTATACTTGCAATTTAACAAATTTTATTTTTGAGAGTTTGTTCGGGTGTTTTCGAAAACGATATAACTTAGGACGTGTTCATCGGCTTTCGCAACTTGCATTGTTCCTGTAAAACATGCCCGCTTTTGTTTCTACAATTGCAGGAGTTATTTTAAAGAAAGAACCATCGGCAAAAATGGCAAACTTTCAAAGTCCATCGCCTTCATCTGGAAAACTTAAACCGTTGAGCCCGTTTGTGTCGAAGTTAAAGGTTTTGCTTAGCGAGAAGAAGTACCAAGATGCTATACGATGGTCTGGTAATGGCGAAGCAATTGTTATATTTGATGCAGACACTTTCAAACGAATAGTTTTGGATAAGACTGCAGAAATGTTCAAGACAAAGAACTTCACGAGTTTCGTTCGCCAGTTAAATCTTTACGGCTTTCGGAAAATACCCACAAACGGAAAGTCGGACCCAAATAAAAACATGAAATTTGAACATCCCCATTTCGTGCAAAACAAACCACAGATGATGCACCTTGTCCAAAGGACCTGCTCTTCTAGCAAAAAGCGAAAGGCAGGGGAGACGTTGGGTCGTTTCTATAGTGAGCCGAGCAAAATTTATCGGCCAAGTGCATCGAGCAGAAAAAGTGAGAGCCATGCAAGAGAAAAGGCAGCATGGCTGAACGACTACTATCAAAAAGCCAGCCAAAATCAAGTGTCTTCGCCATCCGAAGACGACGCTCTGTTATATCAAGATGAAGAGGAATATGAAAACAACCAACAAGTTGCATTGGAATATATGTACGAGAAATTCAAGGAAGAGCAACATGCCGTTCAGTTACTCATGTATTTAAAGTATTCCCCACCAAATCCCGAAGTGTTTCCCACAGGCGTTTGGGGGCCACAACTTCAGGCAAACTGTTCTCTCGCTTATTCAGCACCTCAATGCTCACCAAACACAGAGCTTTGTCGCTTCTCAAAATGCCCACGCCTATCTACTGAAACACTGAGAGAAAATTAAAGAGTCAAAAAGATTTCAACGTTAATGACCCGAATCAAGTTGTTGAATGAGTATTTGTCTCTGTACATATGAATTAAATATTTTTCAAAAACAGTTAAATCAGTCTTTTTTTGAAACTGATGATTAAGTCAATTTTGTTGTACGAGATATTTCTCGTATTTATCATTCATTATATATAAAAAAAAACACTTTATAAAAACGAATTGTTCACAAAACGCTTGTAAGTGACGTTGAATAACGGCAAAACTACTCTCGAAAAGTCTTATAAACGATATGCTGGACATACCGCTTTTACATTGAAACTATTTGAATCTAATTATATTAAAATCATTGTTGTAAATATTCCCAAAAAAATATAATGATTTTTATTTAAATAAATAAGAGTACTTGGCAACAGAATAATCTTTGCTCTTCTTTTAAACAAACTATCTTGCTTTTAAAATCAGCTTTTCAATGCATATGCAATAAGTTTACAAGGGCTACAATAAAGCAATGAACTACCTCGCAGAATAATTACAACATTAACTTTTAGCCAAGTATTTACAAATATATACAAACTTACTTGCTTTTTAATTTGTTAGAAAACTCTTCACCACACCTCTTCCCCATCTTCCTCTTCATTGTCAACATAATGAAGCAGAGGTGGTTCAACGGATTCTTGCATATTACTAGTTCCAGACTCTGTGAGTCCCTCAGATTGAACAGTGTTTGTCAATTCATTGGGTTCTCCTAAAGTTTCCTCATCATCTTCCTATGTGTAATTCAACATCATTGTGAGGCTTGTTTTAGTTCAGTGCCATACACAATGTTCAATGATAAGTTTCTATATTTTCAAGCTTCGAAAATTTAGACTCAAATTAAAACAATGAGCTGTGATGTACTGTAGCAGTTACTTTTTTAAAATTATTTATTAAGAGTACTTTAGAGTACTGTCATAATGCCATACCTCTGATTCACTGCCAGGCAAAAGTGGTACATTAGGACCTATTGGTATATTTTGTTGCTGTTTCAATGATGACATATGCAAACCAATAATAACCAACACAAGACCTACATAAAAAAATTAATAATTCAGGAACAGAATTTAATCTAAATTCCAAATGCAATGTATACAATACCTAAAACTTCAAACCAAGTTATCACATGACGATAATGGTGAAGTAATAACAAGTCTTCAAGCCAAGTTATCAAAGGTACAAAACACATGACCTTGTTTGTTGACTCAGCACCTAATCAAAATATAAAGTTGACCAGTTTGCAAAGTAATTAAGGTAAGAAAGTTTACTTCTTACCAATACTCCTATAAAGGTAATACAGCAGTATTGAAGCAATCCAACCCGACGCAAATGACAAAAATAGAACTGATGCTGAACCTCCAAAACTGCTCCAAACCACCTGCATGAAAATAAGCAATCACGATATTTTACATTAGTTTATATAGAAAAATATACACTTGACTAGTACGCGTTGAAACCATACTGTATGGTACCATATTTTACTTGCCTTGTCTGTATTTATATGTATTTCAACAATAACCCACAGCAGACCACCATATAGTCCACCAAAACCATTATTCAACAATCCTCCAACCAGAAAGTGTATGCTGATGTGCTTTAATCTTGAAAATACTGGAAAATTTAACAATAATGTAAATCAGAGTATGAACCTCTAATTATCATACAAATTCTCCTAAATCATTTGTCAAATTGTCATGAAATTTACCTGCACTTATTGACCAAAGAAGTAATGCACCACACAAAGCAAGATATGCTGTTACAATTTCCAATGATGTTGCACAAGTATCAGCGTGGATAAGGACTTTCTCAATTGTGACATTAAGAGAACCATTACTTATTATGTTTTTTGTAACATTTTTGTACATTGCTTGACAAGTGGTATCTGTAATAACCAAACATAAGTTTGTGATGGAGACGATGACCACTCCAGTAACACCAACACAAGATCCAATCAGTTTCGACCTTTTCCCTGCATTTGCTGGAGCCTAGATTGAAATACATGGTATGAATGTGGTGGATCACCGACTAAACTTTTTACAACGTACATAATATTACTAGACAAAGTTAACAGATTTTGCCAGACAGCAAAATTTCTTGTTTTCACGTGAACATACCTGAGGAATTAAAAACTTTTCCAACAACGCAGTTGTCCAGGAAGTTGAGGCCATAAATACTGCACCAACAGTTGGGCTTAAAAATTTCATCGAATACATAAACAACATATACGGCCCACAAAGCTGAAAAAATCCGAGTAATGCAGCTCTTTTGTACGTTCTTGGACTTTTGAGGTTATTTAAAATTTCCAGCTTACTTTCTTCATTCTTCGAAGCCAAATACAGCACAGAAATTAAAAACATTATTATAGGACCTGGCGTTCGAAGCAAAAATAGAAGACCAGGAGTCTTGTAAGAAACGATTCCATAGTGAACGACTATCCCAAAAGTACCGCGAATAAAGGCAAGACCAACGAAGGAAATAACCGTGGAAGGCTGTACGGTATTGATACCAAAAATAAAATTCAAAGAATCCATTTAAACAACTTTGTCTTACTACTTCGCTACAGAGTGTTATATAATAATGACCGTTCATGTACCTAATGGTGCCTAATAATCTACAAATGTTCAGAGATACCCTATACTGAATCGTAAATGTACCGTTACAACATAAATGTATCGTAATAGCCTACACATGATTACAGAAGTACCCAAAGAAGTACCATTAATCCATGAAGATCCCAATAACACACCGAAAATCCTTATCTGCAACATTGTAATGAGCAAAGCAACGTTTTGAAAAATGTTATTGCGGACTCTTTTTCCTATTGTAGTATTATTTACTGGGATACTGTGCGAAAGAGATGCAAAGAACCCTATAATAATAGGTAAACATTGCTTGAACAGTATTGTTTTATGGTATTATCTATTGATGCATAATACTTAAATCAAACTTAATAAAAACAACTATCAATAGAGCCAATATTTATCACGTGAAGCTAATTACCTCTGTGTTTGATATGCCAGATGACTTTGCATTTACTCACTATCATAGTATTGCTAAAGAGCCTTGTTACCAATACTTTTTGTTACAGTGAATGGTGATGCTGGCAGTCAACTTCAATTAAAACTGAACAAACCTTCAACTGTTCATTACTGGTGTGACAAGCATTCTGATTGGTTCACTAACTGGCTGTCCATTGAAGAGCTCCTGCCAAAAGTTATTGATTGCTTCTCAGATAATATGAGGTATTTTAATTAAATTGGGTATAGCATTGTAAAATTGCTTTGTATCTAATATGACGCATAACATGACTGGGAATATTTTAACGCATATTTAAAATTTTCCAGACAAATCTTCAACATCTCCACCATGCAGTTTTCAAATGCACCTGGTGTTGAAAGCAGAGTGCCGTACTTTGGAAACACAACTGGCATTGAGTATCTTGATCCTTCAACAAAATTTGTTGGCGAGTATTTTGGCTCATTTATTGAGTCGCTGGTTGCCGAAGGTTATGTACGAGGGAAAAGTATTCGAGCTGCTCCGTATGACTTTAGGAATGCTCCAGGTATGTGATTGGTCATTGTGTAGTCAATTAAACTCACTGCTAGATTGAAGCTTAATTTTTTCTTTCCTTATTCTGATTACTTACTGTTCTAGATCTGACCGGGGATTATTATCCAAAACTGAAAACTTTAATTGAAGAAACATTTGAAATAAATTACAAAATGCCAGTGGTATTAGTATGCCATAGTCTTGGATGTCCATGTTCATCCATATTTCTGCATCAGCAGAGTGATGAGTGGAAAGAGAAATATTTGAGAGCCTGGGTTACAATCTCAGCTCCTTGGGGTGGCTCTGTGAAAACTTTAGGTCTCTATGCTTCGGGCTATACTTTGGGGGTGCCTCGAGTTTTTGTTGATCCTTTACGACTTCGACCTTTTCAAAGGTCTGTCAAGAGTAGTGCATATCTTTTGCCAAGTCGAGATTTCTGGAGTGATGACCAGGTGAGAATTTATCACTTTGGTAACAGTTGGTCTAGCTGTGCATATAACTCTGAAATTTCTCAAGAGTTGTAAATATCAAAGCCTCTTATCTTTATTCTTGTTTATCATTGCAGGTATTTATAAAAACAGCCAAAAGGAACTACACAATCAATGATTTTGAAGCATTTTTCAAGGATATTCAATATCCAATTGCTTTAGAAATGATAAAGACAGTTCCTCCTATATTCAACATCTCAGCACCCAATGTCCCAACATTATGTTTGCATGGCTCAGGGGTCAACACACCTGTGACATACACATACCAACCAGGAGCATTCCCTGATGGACCCCCTGACAGAATATTTGGTGATGGAGATGGGACAGTGGGTGTAAATAGTTTGAGAGGATGTAGTCGATGGCAGCAGGAGAAACAGCTGATTGTCAAGGATTTCGACTCATGCACACATAATGGAATTCTCAGAGATGCAAACTTCATCACGTTTTTTAAGCATTTTCTTCATAGTAGTAACTTTTAATAAATAGTAATTCAAAGTACCATTCCTAGAACACTGTCTCTGTACTTATGTCACACTTCACGGAAACAAGACACCAATTTAAAGATATTTACATAAGATATTATAACCACATTAGGACAACTAAAGTACTCAATGTGATTGATTTATTATGGGAAAATTAAATACAAGAATAAATGTATTTATGGTCAAGAATTTGCAGTGCTGCAAAGCAAAAATCTTTAAATGATATCATTCTGCAAGATGCGGCTGAGTTATTAGTGGTTGACTCCAGCAAATATGGCAGTGATGCTGAGCACAAAGATTGCAATGAACAAGACCAGAAACACTTTATTAAGAACTCTGGCTGCTAGTTTCCAGTCTCGTGGAACTTCAAGGTAATCATTCTCCTCTGGTGGATCTTTTGATGCAACTGCTACATCAGGAACAGGAACATTTTCTTGGATGGTGAAAGAATGATGATGAAGTGGAAACACTTCACTTGCATCTGAGTTTATTCTGCTTGTTTGATGAGTCACTGACCTGCTTTCTTTGCTAGTCACTGGAATGCTCCCATCTTTCACTGTGCTACTTCCCTGTTGCCCGACATACTTCACATGCATAAGTTTTCTTAAGTAACAGTTAAAAACAAGGAAGATCCACTGAGGCATTGGTGAGGTGCTCTCGTGCCATTTCACAACTGTGCATGTGGCCAACAGACAGAAAGCAGTTTCAATGATTGTTACCAAGTAAAATTTCTGCACTAATGGCATTGCCTCACTTGTAGGAGGCATAGAATCTGCTACCATTAGCATATACACTGTCATTGCCAGCAAGACTGTGATGACTAGAGAAGCTCGTTCCCCGTTGTTTGCTGGAAGATAAAATGTGAGGCAGCTCAACAATGCAATTATTGTACACGGTACCACCATATTCATGACGTAGAACATTGATTTACGACTCAATGCCAAGTGACAGTCAATCATACTATATTCTCCAGTAGTCGATGAATGGTTGCGAATTTCACCATAGGCACTGACAAGTGACCATTCATTGTTGGGTTTGAAGTACTTCGTGTCTGCGCAGGTATTTTGGCAACCAGTGAACATTATCTCTTCAGTCGTGTGGCGCCATGAGCCGAATTTTAGTGTACATGTCTGGTTGTCAAATGGGAAATACTGAACACGTATTGAACATGTGCTGCTTGTTGTGACTGGACCATACCATGAGCACTTCCCATCATGTTCTAGAACGATTCTCGTATCAATCCGATGATATATGCTTGCGTCATTCACGGCTCTAAAAGAAAAACAGTCAGTTGGATTTTTGTAATGTAAGTGTTATTCCAGGAAAAAATGTCTTAACCTGTTCCAAAGTGTCAAATCTGGAACCCACACTTTGTCTTTGTCCACTGTGATTTTCTTCACACCTTCATAATCATCTGGATTCCATTTTAAAAAAATGTTTTTCCATTTCATTCGTAACCAGATGTTCAATTTCATCACTTGTCTTTTTTCGTTCTGAAACATTGCAACTGCATGGCAACAATTTTGAACAACATTGCAAGAAAGTAATACCAAGATTGCAACAAACTCATACCAGTCCCAGAATCTGGTGGACATCAAATTCAAAATGTACATGGATGGCTGCAGAGTCTCCTGGAGAAAGTGGGATGATGTCTCTTGTCATTTTATAAGAATCATTTCCAAACAAAGCTTCTAGAAGATCATGTCTTGGGTTTTTTGCTTTAAACACTAAAAAAATTCTTTTTATAGTTGGTGCACATGAATGCAAGTATAAATAATGTTGCAGTCTGTTTCCTTTCTGTCTACCATCTTTTGTTCCTTTAAATTCTTTGTTTTCTTTTTATCTCAGTACCTGTGGTAAGTACAGTCCAATATCCGATAAGAAAACTAAGTTCCCATTGGTCATTTACTTATCTTTGTATATGCATGCATATCTAGAGACTTTTATCTTAAAAGATTATTGTCTTTCTTTTGAACAGCTTGCAATTAAGCAGACAGCCCTTTTTTCTTTTATTTTTTCATTTTGTGAGCATGAAGATCAATGTATGTATTCATAGAAAAATGAATATTGTTTTTTGGAAAAGCTTTTCTTTAAACTAATAAAAGTAGAGAGAGTCTTTTTGTAGTTTGAACGTTTAGTATACTAGTCTAAACGATGTCACAGGTTATTTACTAGTGCAGTCGTAAAACAAAATCAACTAAACTAGTCGTTGTAGTGTAATGGCGCGGACATTTTTAAACATTTTTAATAGCAACTTAACAACCACATATGATAATAATAAAATAAAAAAATATATTCTTACAATTAGTCTGCAGGAAAAGGAACATGAAAATGAAGTGAACTTTCATCTTCTCGAATGATCTCGTCACTTGCCTTTCCTCTAAGTGGTCTCACAGAATTGTTTTGCATCTTTTAAACACTCACTTATCTAATCAAACCTTCGTTTTATTATCTTGTGTTAATGACTTTCTTTTTGACCAGGTGGTATTTTCTTTCAATTAAAGGTAGTTGAAATTCGTTTTGCGCATGTCTAGAGTACCTATCGCCTAGCAACATTTTCTAAAACCTGTTTCCACCTGGCGAAACGAAAACCACCCTAAAATCGGGCTCCCGATAATTGTCATTGTTATGATCAGTTATGATGGCAACCAAAACAGGAAGTTGTATTCAGGCGTGTACTAGTCTGGAATGTTGGAATTTTAGAGCGGAGTTTTTAAAAGGAACTTAGTATCTATGTACAACCTAATATAACTGTTTAGTAGTACCTTCGAATAATTTATGAGTTGAATTTAGTGCCTAGCGAGCAAAATACGAAGTATTTCTGGATGCCTTACATGACAATAACTAACTCTTCCAAAGTAGCAATTACGATAGAAATGTTCTCGTTTCCGGTCTAAATATTTGAACTACGAGTTTGCAGTGATGAACTGATAACTGACAGAAGTATAAATCACGCTATGATTCTCTAAAAACCTTGCTTTCGTCAAAATTCGTAGCAGAATTGAACCAAATTTTGTGAGAAGCAAAAGGAATTGCTACGTTTCTGAGATTCACAAAGAACACTTACAATGACGTCACTATATTTATACCTCAAAGTCGTAATTGTGGTTATTTTTTCTCGTGGAAATAAAAAACAAAATGTAGGGTGATAGAGTAGTAGCATAAAAGTTGATCAGGGTTGAAAACCTTCCGTCTATCCCGCAAAAGTGTCTTTCTATAGCGATTTCTTATCTGGTTTATGGAACGCAACGCAAGCTGATACTGCTTTCTGATTGGCCGAGAACGAAGCCGAAGGTGGGGGCAAAATAATTTATGCATTCTTTATTACACAAATTACACAAATATCAGGCGTTCGTTAGAAGTGAATTTTCAACTTGAAAAACTTCAATTTTCTGGCGAAAGTTTGTGCATTTTGAGTTAGTAGAAAAGAAAAGATGTGCTTGATAGCTTCGTAAAGTGGTAAGAAAAGAACTCACGTTGAAATTTCCTATAAAAAGCTTCAATTTTGGTGAGTGTTTATAGATTTTCAGTATTCAGTTTTGAATCAAACAACGTCGCTGAAAATTAACGCTTCGTTTTATCATGGAAACTCGTGTTTTACCTGATCGCTGTCTCCTTGCTGTTCTTCTAACTGTGGTTTATACATTTATGGTTTGCGTTGGAGAAACTGTCGCAACTGATCGTATTTCTGATAAAATTCCATTTGAAACTGAGGCCCTTGGGAGTTACATTCCAAGTTCTTCAAGGCTGTATACTTCTATGATGTTAAAAAATTCCTTTGCCAAACCGAGGTTTCGTCGTCAAGTTAGAACCGAGTTAAACAAGCAAAAATTGTTACAGCAGGAGTACGAAGAACGGTTGTTTGAGAGTTTAAATGTTATTGGGTCTGTTGCTGCAACTAGGCTGTATGTTCCTGAATACATACTGAACGACAAGCAGGCTTTTAATATTGAGGTAGGTACTGTGGTTGGTAAGGTTCGCAAGTTGTTTCCGCATGGTACACAGTTGATTGTTTGGCCGTACATTGGCTGGCGGAATTTCACTGTTGATCAAAACACTGGTGAAGTAAGAACGACTGCAAAAATGGATTTTGAACTCATTAAGCTTTATAACATGACAATCCGAGATTTTAAATATAATTATAGCAACCCTGAGCCACTTCGAGTCCCCCCGGTACCCTCTCCAGCGGTACCTGACGCAGAAATGCGAGCGTATTATGTTGACCACTACCTGATCGTTGAAGTTGTTGATCGTAATGACCACCAACCTCAGTTTGTCCGAGACACCTCTGGTCCCACTGGTCAGTTCAATGGTGAAGTAAACACAAATGCTTTAGCAGGAACACCTATTCTTTACCTCCATCCAACGGATGACGATTCCGGACCTCGAGGTCGGATACGGTTTAACATCATAACTGATGACAACAGTCAATCTCCATTTACAATTGACCCAAATACGCATTTATTGAAGACAACTGGGGAAGAAATAAGAGCTGGGGAGCATGTAGTAAAAGTTGAGGCTCTTGATTATGGTATGCCGCCGCAAACAAGTGGTTCCCATGACTTTCGTATCATTGCTGGGAAAGTGGCACCTATATTTCTAGGCAATCCATACAACTTGAATTTTTCAGAAGCAAGTGTCCCCGGGAGCAAAATTGGGAAAGTCCAAGCAATCAGCAGGTCTGGAATTTCTCTCAAATATGAAATTGTTGAACCTGAAGAAGTTAAAAAGACATTTGCAATCAATCATCTTGGAGAGATCACTCTTTTACGTAAACTGGATTTTGACGACAAAAATAGCTCAGATAAGTCTTTTACTTTCACTGTGCGAGCAACAGAGGATATTTATCAAGGTCGTTCAAATGAGGAGAATGTGAATTTGAAGCTTGTAAATGCAGATGATCATTTGGGAATGTTTAAAACGCCTGCAACCGTTCTTGAATTTGAAGAAGGATCTTTTCGTACTCGTGGTGATGTTTATAAAGTTGACGTCGAGGATTGTGATTGTCGAGACAACTGTGAGTGCAAGAGCAGTGAAATGATCTACAGTATTGGGGATACAGATGGATTTTTTGAAATCACGAATGGTGGACAAATTCGAAACAAAAAAGATTTAGATTATGAAACAAAGAATTATTTCTTTTTTCCGGTCCAAGTCACAGATCCTGGTACAAATGGCCGCACACGAACCTCTTATGTTGAGATCAATGTGTTGGATGTCGATGATACAGCGCCAATATTTCGAACAAGCATCTACGATTTCTCAATATTTGAAGATGCCCCCAAAAACCAAGTTGTTGGTGTTGCTCAGGCAGAAGACCCTGACCCAGCTACAAAGCCTGATGAAATCTCGTACAGAATTGCACAATCTGTACCTGATGAAGGCCGTGAATATTTTGAGGTAGGAAACCAAGGTGTTATTAAAGTACTCAAAAATAACAATCAATTTCAAGGCTCAGACAAATATGAACTGACGATCATTGCAAGAGACAGTGGAGATAAAGATTCAGATCCACCAGCAACGGTAACAATTCGTGTAATTGATGTTAATGACCATCAACCTACATTTACAAATTGCAAGTCCTACACCATGCCTGAGAACGAGCCCATTGGTACTATTCTTACCACTTTAAGTGCAACTGATGAGGACAGAGGTGTTAATAAATTGATCGAGTATGGTCTTGAGCAACTTCAAACCAACTATTTCACAATTAACAATGAAACTGGACAGGTTAGCACAATTAAGAAACTCGACCGAGAAACAACTGATGAAATCTTTGTGGTTGCCAAGGCAACAGATGGTGGCGCAGACAGGAGCGAGCCGTTAAGACAGATTGGGTATTGTCAATTTATTGTGAAAGTTTCAGATGTCAATGACCATCATCCAGAATTCACTGTTCAAGAATTTGATGTTAGTGTTCTGCGAAGTTTGAGGGTGGGAGGCCGAGTTTTATATGTTGAAGCTATTGATCCTGACGAAGGGGATAATGCAAAAATTGCGTACACGATTATATCTCAAACGATTGGTGGAAGAAATGTGCAGTACTTGGAAATTGTTGAAAGTTCTGGAGAAGTGAAAGTAAAAAATGGAATGACAGGACTGAATAATTATGATGTGATAATCTTGACTATCGAAGCTTCGAACAAAGTTACAAAGGTTGTTGGTCCGACAATTGGCAAGTCAAGTCAAACAACTGTACGTGTATCTGTTGCAGATACTGCACCTCCACAATTTACCAAGTCCAAGTTCATAGGTTCTGCAAAAGAAGACATTGATGCTGGTACAACAGTGATGACATTGAGCCGAACTGGATCAAAAACTGGTGGCTACAGTTTGCAAACGTACAGGGATCGAGATGCCCTGCCATTCCATATTGATTCAGGCACTGGAGCTATCAAGACTTCAAAAACTTTGAACTATGAAAATGAAAAGAAATATGTATTTGCAGTGAAGGTTGGTTCACAAGATGTATCTTCTGCTATTGTTCAAATAAATATTGAAGACATTGATGATGTTGTACCTATTTTTGGAAATGACAAATACCAGGCAACTATCTCTGAAGCTGCTGGCCCAGAAACAAACGTTTTTCGAGTTCAAGCAAGCGACCCAGATCCTAAGGATGGAGGGAAAATCATCTACAGCATTAAAAAGGAAAAAGACTACCAGTATTTCCAAGTCATTCCAGAAACTGGCTATGCTCAAATTAAAACAGCGAAAGGACTTAAGGCAGGCTTCTTTGATCGTGAAAAAAAGGAAAGTTACTCAATTATTCTGGAAGCTTATCGAGAAAAGTCTAGCAAACTTCGTAGTACGGCGTTGTTGGTCGTAAATGTGCGAGATGAAAATGACTCTCCTCCCATCTTTAAACCAACTTCATACGTAGCAAAGGCCATTCCAGAAAATATCCAGGTTCCTTACACTGTAGAGAACACTAGAGGTGAAATATTACGTGTTAATGCAACAGATAAGGATGTTTTAGAAAATGCTGAGGTATATTACTTCATTACATCTGGTAATGATGGCAGATTTGAAATGAGAACTGTATTTGAACAAGATACAAGAAGTTATGGAGAATTGATAGTTATTCGACCTCTTGATGCCAAGAAGACAAAAGAATTTGAAAGAAATCCTGTTTACAATTTGACCGTGACGGCAACAGATCGTAAACACACTGCAATTGCACATATTAGCGTCCGGGTGAGTTCACTATTGTCATGCTATTGTTTGTACTCGCGGATTAGTGAAGTAATATCCTTAGCTGTAAACTTTGGTGGTTTATTATCAACAGTGCACTTTGTATTATAGGTTTTGGATCGTCCTGACTCCAAACCAGAATTTCTTGAACCCTATTATGAGAAATACTTGCCAGAAAACGCAGGTCCGGGCCTTCCTGTGGTGCAAGTTCAGGTAAAAAAACCCGAAGATCCTACGGCAGAGATACTTTTTAAGCTGGACGAGAAAGCAGAGCTGCATTTTGTTATTAATGAAAGCTCTGGTTTGATCACAACTGCTGGGGAACCATTGGACTGGGAAGAAACTCCGGTGATAACTTTTCCTGTTTATGCGTATGAGCGATTAAGTCCTAACATCACTGGACAGACGTTCGTTCGTGTCAAGGTGAGAAATATAAATATGATTAAAGCTTGAACTTTACATATTATTCATGATCTGTTTTCCTTTTCAAAAAAGCGAGGCATGTCTTGTTGCTTCATAACTAAAACTTATGTCTCGGACACAAACAAAAACGTCACCTTTATTTGTAAAAAAATCAATTCTAATTAGCTCATCTGCTTTAACGCGTTCTTGCCATGGTGTGGCTTTAAAGTATAAATGAATTATCGTTCATTTTACAGGTGAATGACGTCAACGATGCGCCGCCTTTGTTTCCAGATCAACCGTACATTGGTTACGTCAGAGAAAACTCGCGTCCAGGCACTTTGGTCAGATACATCAACGGTATTGACAAGGACAATCCGGATCTTAATGACGGGAAAAACGTGAAACTGACCTATCAACTGGTGACGAACACTGGTGAAGATCCTTTTGATAAGGATGGGAAATTATTTGACTTCACAAGCGGAGGTCGTCTTGTTACCAAGGTTCGGCTGGATGCCGAGAGATTCCGAAGAAATTTGACAATACGTGTGAGAGCCTGGGACGATGGAAGACCTAGACTCTATGGCGAGACTGACGTCACCATTGTGATTCTTGATGATAACGAGTTTCCTGTTTGGTTTAGAAAAGAGAAATATGAAGCAACAGTGTCTGAGATACAACCTCCAGGGTTTGTTGTGCTCCAGCTGACAACCAAAGACCAGGATTTCTCACCTCGTAACAACTACGCCTTTGCTTTAAAAAGTGGTAATGTCCCGTACGCATTTGATATCAACCAAGACACTGGCGAAATTGTTGTAGCCGGAGTTCTCGATATTGATGTCACGGGCAAAAAAGTGTACAATTTGGTTGTTGGGTTGAAATCGAGAAGCAATCAATTGCTCCTGGACGGAAGCTTTGTGACAGATCCTGTTGAACATAAGGCTGAAGTGACCATCACTGTGACTGAAGGCAATGATAATAGACCAACATTTACGAAAGTTGATAAAGCTTATGAAGCTACAATTCCTGAAAACACTCCCGTTGGTACACTGCTTGATTCTCCAATCATTGAAGCTAGAGATGCTGATCTAGGATATAGCAATTCTTTCAGGTTTGTATACTTGTTGTTCAGGTTTAACAGGTTTGCATCGTTCATGTTTATCAGAAAACGAATTGTTGGTGAAGTATGACAGAAACTTGTTGTTTCAACTCAGTGCGTTTGTTTCTCGTGCAGATATTTTATTCAGTCTGGTAATGAGGGTGATTGGTTTGCTGTGGAAAAAATATCGAATGGATCGAACATAGCGAAGGTCAAGATTCAGCATCGACTGGATCGAGAGTTTCGATCCAGATACGAAATGCAACTGGTTGTCATTGACAACGATGGAGCTTCGGGTACTTCATTTAGTAATGATAACCATAATGCGTGTTCCTACTATTAAAAAGATATTTGAATTTCTTACTATTATTCGCTGTTTCATCTTCATATTACGCTAATGCTGTATCCATTTTTATTAGACTTGGCCTGGTTAAGAATCACTTTAACGGATGTGAATGATAATCCTCCAAGATTCTTATCCTCATACTACACAGCAACAATTCAAGAAGGTCGATGTGATCCAAACAAAGTCCTTGCAACTCTTACTGTTGTTGATGATGACTTGCCAGAGCAAGTACCTTTCACCATCGAGTTCGCTCCAAACGGTAACCCAGGCAACTTTTTCCAACTTCGTGAGCAAAGAAGTGATCTTACAGGTGATCGAACTGGAAACACCAGCAATTTGTATTGTAGTCTCAGCATCGACAGAGAAACCAACGCAGATCTGGTTGTCACCGTCAAGGCAACGGATAATCCAGTGCCCAGGCTCTCCTCCACTGCTAATGTTTTTATTCACGTGACGGATGTTGACGAGTTCTCAGCAAACAGTGCTTCCATGAGAATTATTGTGAACGCATTTAAAGGAAAATTTATTGGAGGGCCGATTGGTCAAACTTACTTCAGAGATCGGGATGGTGATAGTTGGAACGGCCTGACCTATTCTTTGACAGGTACACTGCGTAAAAATTTCATATTTTACTTACGCGAGGGCTTCACGACGGCGAGTTTTACCAGGTGACATCAATACCTTTTTTTGCGCATGCATGCATTTGCTTTCCTTTCTCACGAACGTGGTCGCATTTTTGTCGAGGACGTGAGAATGGTTTGACAGAAGTCCACAGGTCAACGTAAAGAATTTTAGGTTTATGATTGCCAAACTAAGCAATAACTTTATTTCTTTTGATTAGCAATACTGTCAATAGTTGTTGGCCTTTCTATCTATTGATGTTTTTCCGGCAATTCAGTGAAGTATTTGCTAATTTAGGAGTTTTTAAGAAGTGTATGTAACAACATGTAGTATATCTGTTGCTTTGCGACGGATACTCATTAGTTAAAAAACCTTTCTTCTCGACAGTGAAAATATATAAAAAATCAACAGTCAGTGCATTCAAACCGTATTTAAAAATTGAAACTAACTCGTTCAATTTTCCCGCGTTTCTCTGCTCATCCAGCAATTAAAATAACGTTCTTTGCACCGCTTGCGTAATTTACAAAAAGCGTGAATGTCAGTCATGGTCGACGTTGCATAATTTTTCATGCTAAGTTTTTGTCGTAAAAGCCGTAGCACGACTCCGTGGCGTCGTTGCGTAAAGTGCCTAAAACGAGACGACGGTAATCGTTTCATTACGTGTAGTTTAGTATTGTATGAGATGCCAAACACGTGAGAATACGTAAAGGGAATACTTTGACCTAATTACCTTCACTGCCTTGCAAAGCTTACCAAAACCCAACTTTAAGTCTTTTTATGTGTTTGTCGCAGGTTCTGATGAGTTCACAGTGCAGCAGGATGATGGTTGGATCAGCGCAAAGAGCACGGTGAAGGTTGGCAAATATGAACTCAAGATCCAAGGAGTAAGAGGATCAAGTAGACCATCATGTACTGTTGATGTCACTGTTCGGGATATTCCGGAGGAAGCCGTAAAGAATAGCGCAGCGGTACAATTTCACAAAGTCGTGGACCCGAATAGATTCTTAAATCCCATCCGTGAGGGGAATACAGATCGTTATGAGACGAGAACTTACTATGATTACTTTGTGGAATATTTGGCTGAGATATTTGATGTTTCTTCGAGTAACGTATTCGTGTTCAGTGTTCAAGTTTCAAAAACTATCAAACCAGGAAGATCTCAACCAGCCATTGATATCCATTTTGCCATCAAGAAAAAGTCAAGTGCGAAAAGTGATTTCTTGCCTCGATATATTTTGATCAATGTCTTGGAGAAAAATAACAGAACTCTGAACGATATTGGTAAACATGATGACTTATTAATACAGACTCTGCTGTGGAAAGAAGACAGATAATGATAATATTAGCACACACCTGGGAGATGTAAAATAATTTCATTCCTAAATTAGCTCACAGCACTTCTCAATGACTTCATTCAACGTTTTCAAACTATGACGTCATTTTTCTCTGTTTAGGTTTCGAACTTGGCATGATTGGTTTGGACTATTGCGCCCATGAAACCCTCAAGAATGGCATGTGTCGTAACATTGTCGTGGGTGATGAACAATATTCCGTAGTGAGCAGTGATTATGGCTTGGTACCAATCCCTAGCTATGCAGTCTCGCTTGTTTCTATCAAAGTCACAGCTGATGCCGAATATGACCGCTATGCCCCAGACCCCGACCCGGAATATGACGAGTGTGTGCCGGGAGGACCTCAATGTCTAAATGGAGGTAACACAACTACGTGTATACTAAATAGTTTTATTGATAATAAACTATCTTTCTAGAGATCCAGTCAGAGTCATCTTTTATTTATCCAGTCCTACTACCCGAAAATGGTTGCGGTGTTTGGTTTAGTAAAATATAGAGCAGACTTACGAACCATGTTTCGTCATAGGCACATGTCATGATGTTGTTCCGCGTGGTTTCGTGTGCGAGTGTCCTGGGGCCTACAGTGGTCCGCGATGTCAACTCACAACACGAACTTTTGAAGGAAATTCTTACATCTGGCTTCCACCTAAAACTCCTCATAACTTTGGAAGTGTCTCTCTTGAATTTGCAACCAGCCAGGCGAGCAGTGTGCTTCTTTTTCAGGGACCAGCCGTCAAAGGTGAAGCAAAAGTGTTCCCTCGCTATGTCCACGCAATTTTTGTTTATTTTGTCAACTTTTCATTTAGATGGCAACAATGGTCATAATGATTTCCTCGCCATCAGTTTGAAGGATGGTTTTATCCTGGTTGGTTTGTCCTTCGGAGGAGAGAAACCGACTTCTGTTCACATGAACAGAGGACCGAGATTGAACGACAGAAAGTGGCATCATGTGGAAGTTTCACACCAAAGAAAGGTTTGTAGTTTGTCTCTATTATTTCTCGTCCACAATCTTAATGTCTTTTTTTTTGCTTTAGGAGGTCACCATCATCGTTGATCATTGTAGATACGCTGATATCGTCGAGGATGACGAGAGGATCGTGGAAATCCGTGAGAATTGCGAGCTTATCACGCGAACCACACAAGACTTCGAGTAAGTATAGTAGGTTTTATTGTCTAGCTGGGATTTTAGGAAGGGAGTACTGCCTGATTGTTAGATTATTGTTTTCATTATGGCTTATGAATTCCAGTTTTCCAAAAGTCACTTGTCTGACAATCATTTTCAGAAACTTTCTTTGCTTTCCTTGGTTCTTTAGAAATTTTAAGTGATACTTATTGTTCCTAAACTGAATTCAAATTTTGCAGTATATTTAGTAATCAATGTTTTTAGATTTCTCAATGGTCTTGGTCCAATGCAGATTGGTGGTATTGAGAACATGCCTCTAGAATATATTGACTCCAAATACATCGTGTATAGACATTTTGATGGTTGTATTCGTAAGATCAAGGAGAATCTTCAGATGTATGACCTTGCCTACCCCCTCAAGGTCGTGAATGCTCCAGCAGGCTGCACCATCATGGCACCATGTCCAGATTGTAAAAATGGCGGCTACTGTTTCCCAGGCTTCGCGCGCAGTGTATGTACTTGTCCCGCGGGTTTCGTTGGTGATGACTGCAGCGGGAGTAAGTGTTTTTCACGCATAGAATTTTGACTATATGATCTTAACAGTACTGATATATGAAATATGTGTAGTTTAAAAGTAGTTTAATATATTCTTGCATATTACAGATGCTCCGCGGTTTTGGTACAAGGCAAACAGTTTTACCGAGTACAAATTGCCGTCAGAAGAACGGCGGCGAAAACGTGCTGCCGTGAATGAACCATCAGATACACTGGATCGCTACTCAAGCCACATCACAATGCAAATCAGATTAGATCCTGAAGTTCGACACGCGATCTTCTTTTACTCAATCAGTGAAGACGGCCGGGAATACAGTATACTAGCGGTAAGTCAAGTCTTCCTAACAATCAGCTCCCCAAATAATATCTTTACATATCTTGTTGTATACTCTTAATATTATCTTTCTTGTCTTGTCAGTACGAAGAGCAAAAGTTGTATTATGAATTCAAACTTCTCGACGCCTTGGTTCGTCTGGAGATGGATCCGAAGGCGGACGTTGCTGATGGCACCTGGCACAATGTTATGGTGACGAGAGAAGGAAACACGGCGGTGCTTCAGGTCGACTACGCTGGCAGAGTGAGCGAGAATACAGGTTTGATAATAGTTCTATTCGTTCGAAACTGCTGTTCCTGAAATTTGTATTGTTTTTCAAAAGTCCTTACTACATCTTTCTAGGTGGTATAAAGCAATTGATTCGTATGGGCAGTGGTAAAATCGTGGTTGGTGGTTTGCCGAATATCACTCCTAACCACACAATTGTGGATAAAGTCGTAGAAGCCGCTGTCACGGATGTTCGGTACCGTCGTCGCCGTTCAGCTGGAACCATATTAGGAGTGACCGCAGATGGTCGAGCGGTTTCGTCCATTGGAGGAGATATGCAAGGTTGGTTTGTCAAGTTTACTTTCATGTTTTCCTGTTTTTCTTTGACCTACTGGGGAAAATGTTGATTGGCGTTGCATGACCAGTTTCCATGGCTATATTTGTCGTTGCAGAACGATTGCAAATGGAGTTAGAAAACAGATATCATTACTAGCTTTCATTTCTGTCATTTAATTTGACCAATTACTAGCTTATTATCGGAGATGACGTTCGTTATTTCACTTGCAGGTTGTACAGGCAGCAGCAGCTACAATGGCCGAAACTTGGACACAGATCCCGACGTGAAAAAAGAGAGAATGAATGTTGAGGTCGGTTGTCCTTGTCTCACCATCTTACAATGTCGTAATGGAGGGTCTTGTGTGGATGCCGCTGTACCATTCTGTCAGTGTACTCATGGGTGGTCTGGGAGGACATGCGAGGAGATTGTGTACGTTCCTCCTGTACTAGGTGAGTCATATCAATAAATGTACTGAAGTGTACTGTATATACTGCCACATGTATTATATGGATAATGCTTATCTGCTGTTGATGACAAGTGTGTGGCAATCTCGTTTCCAGAACCGTTGTTTACTTCCGTTTTGCGCGTAGGTCTTTTGGTCAGCTGTTTTATGTTGTCTCTTCCTAGGAAACCGAATTGATGGTCGAGCACGTTGGCAAGATGGCGGGATTTTGGTCGTTATTCTGTGCGTAGTCCTATGTGTTCTTGTTCTCTCCATTGCTCTACTGTTCATCAAGAAACGTCGTGAGGCGCCGTACTCTTTACCAGTAGGAGAAGAAGGACAAGACAGCATCATGCCTTACCATGACGACGGCGCTGGGGAAGAAGACACTTTCAACTATGATATTCATCATCTAATGAAGTATTCATACAAAGATGGTCATGGTACGGTTACCAAGTCTGTGAATGGCAAGGAGCTTCCCCCTGAACATATGGAACTGCTGAATGCGGAAGCACCAGATCCAGGTATCTTTTATCCCTAGAGATCCAGCAAGGTCTATCATCTTCTTTCGATATACGTCATTACCTTGCAATGAGATTTGAAGAAAATATAGAGCGTCTGGCAGTTGGATGAACCAGAAGTAGTCTCACTTGCAATTAGGAGAATCTATGTACACTGGATATAGAACACAATGTCCAGATGAGGCATACAAAAGCCAGTGATTTTCCTGAGTGTTGTGAAGATGTCATGTTTTTTTTCAATTTTAGCGGACGCCAGTTTCGGAGGTGGTTTCATGATGACCGAGCGCAAGCAAGTCCTGGAACGAGAGACAGTGGTGGATGTGTGGCCTTTCATTCTGGAACGTGTGAAGAAGGCGGACGAGGATATGAGCTGGTGGCCTGAGGATGAGATGAGACATTGGGCTGATGAAGGAGAAGAGGAGGATGAGCTTGCTGACCTTAGTGAAATTGAGGAGAGCGACGGTGAGGCAGAGGGCGAGCAAGATTGGGAATTCTTAAAGGACTGGGGCAAGAAGTTCGAAGGTCTCAACAAGATTTTTAACCCAGAAGATGACGAAGAAGAGGGAACCGAAGCTTAGGTCTGGTGATAAGTCTCTTTCCACACCTTGTTTGGCAAGGAGTTTCTTTGAATTTTTATGTATAACTTTACTTTGCAGTGATTAGAGCTCGTTCGTGTGCGCATTTGCTACCTCATAGATTAGGACGTTTTTTCACAGTTTTGAGTAATTTTTGGGTTATTTTTTTCACCAACACTTTTGTTTTGCGAGGTGTTTGAAACCTTCGTTTTGCCAATATTCATTCACGTGCGGCACGCATGCCCGTCTGCGACTCTCATTTATCCTTGATTTCACAAGACTAGGTTTACATAACTGTTAAGATTTTGATATTCTTGCGGGAATCATAATATCCTACATTTTGAAAAGTAGATGTACATTGTATTTTTGTTACTTTGCGTAGTTAGAATATTCCTTTATAAGACTTCATAGGTCGAGACTAACTGTGTTTGTTGCTACTCGTACTGAAGTGTACTGAAGTCATGTATTTTAAAATGAGTGATTGCGTGTGTTTATAGTCTATTTGAGTATATGTTGTAGAAGTAAGTTAGGTAATAACACATTTTGACAACTTTATTTCAGTAAAAAGTATTATAGAATTTTGAGCGATGTTTGTTTAACCTTCTGACGGATGCTATTTACTTTAAAAGACGAAGTAATCAAAACGTAAGCGTGGCGGGAATATTTAAAAATATATTTTCTAAATTTTGGGAGAAGTTGAAGGCTAAAAAACTGCTCAAAAGTTGTAGCATTTGGCCAAAAATGTCACGTAAGTACATTGAGCAGGATTCAGTTTGTTGTTAATGAATTAAACAGCTTGTTGTTATGCACTATAAACATGCCACGATTTGAAACTTTTTGACGAAGCCTTTTCGCTCGAAACAACCAAATACTCAGTGATAAGATTTGGCTGATACTGTCTGTGTGTTTTACCAATATATTTAAAATAAATTTTTTGCGTTTAAAGTGATTTTTAAAACAGAAACAGTTCATTTTATGATCCAAAACCATATCTTCGCCGCCATGTTGAATTTCGGCATGTGGTCAATACTTCATTTTATATCAAACATAATATCGCTACTTCGGACCATAGTAATAACAGGTATCGCAGCTCCCAGAGGATAAAAAACTTTTATTCTATAGATTAAATATTATCTATATCCTCCAGGAGGTACAAAATAAACATTTAGGTCAAAATATGCTTTGAAAAAATTTGCTCAACCCTAAAAACTGTATTTTAAAAATTTTTAGATCTGCGCATGCGCAATGCGCACATCTGTACCACTACAATTACACGTCAACCCAATAACGTACATATATCTGTGGGGGAACCAAGGAGGGATAAGTGAGTCGGCTGCTAATCACAAGTCTTGGAAGACGGTCAAGTGAATCTGCAAGCAATTGCACGGCCCAGGATCTGTTGCTTGGTCTCCCTCTGAGCTTCCCTGACGACGGTAAAGCGGGACTCACTCCACCGAAGATAGCGTTCGTTGTGCCGAAATCATGACACGACGTAACATGCAACGATCCAGCAGTTCCACCCAGGGGGTAGATCTGTAAGTAATACTGGATGCATGGACCGAGGTGGGTTTTTTCTCGTTTTTTTAGAAAACACTTGAACACATTGCGATTCCCTCTTATCGAGTTTTCAGCCTCATTGAAATACTTCATGTAAGCTCACTATAAAGGACCTAGACCAAAAAAGTGCTTGGCTAGTCAGGGTACGAGGCCGGTGCTTCTTCACTCATCATTGCTTATTGAAATTACTTCTATTGCCCTCAACCTGATCTAGCTTCCCGTCGACTGTGCAATACTTCATGTAAGCCTACTATAAAGGACCTTAGCCAAAAAATTGTTTGGCTGGTCAGGGCACGAGACAGGTGCTTCTTCAGCCATTATTGCTTCTTGAAGTGACTTCTATTGCTCTCAACCTGATCGAGCTTCCCGTTGACTGCACAATACTTCATGTAAGCCTACTGTATAGGACTACTACCATAAACAAATCCTGAGTAAGAGAAACATTCTTCTATAGACTTTTGCGCTTACCAAAACTACTTCTATTGTCACCCATCGTTATCAAACTTCGTGCTAATGTGGAATTCTTCGTATAAGCACATTATAGAAGTACTGCTCTACTCTTTAAGTGCTTTAGTGCATTCGAAAACTACTTCTATTGCCAACAACCTTCGTGGACTTCCATAAGGTCAAGAATATGTTCAATATCTCTCCAGGCACAAGCTTATGCTCCTCTAAACTTCTTGATATCTTTATCAGACGTTGAAAACAATATCTCTAAAATTCACGCATAGTTTAGAGATAGCCCTGGGAACGACGTTGATGACTCTCAAATCTTAATTACTTAATAAATAGGACAATTGTTTGAACAAAGGAAACAAGAAATTAGGAACTATTTTAAAACAACTTTCCCAACGATTGGCATGGCGACGTAAGGACACCTTGCTTTTTGATACTAAAACGTGCGTGAGCCAAAAATAGCTTTCAATTTGAATTCGTGCAATCAGAACTCGTATAGCTATCTTCTATCTGACGTAATGGAATATTCAATAGCTCTTACAAATATGTTCTGGTAATTTGAAAATGACTTTTTTGGGCAAACATGTCGTTTTTTGCTGTCTGCAAGAAATTTGGGACAATTTGGAACACAACTGAAAATTTTGAAAAATTTCGTTTTATATAACTATATCTTTTCTCCTATCTACTACATTTTTTAGTTAGTGGGAAAAAAGGAAAAAGACAAGACTCTTTTTTAAAATCGTTAGAGTTAATCTTTCTATCAAATTAAGATAGAGTTTGATACCATGTTTTTACTAGAAATTATTGAATTCCACTTAAATCTTGATAAATACATAAATAAGACTTCGCATTTTATAGTGTCTACAGCAATTTATCCAGTTTAGTGAAGAGTAGCGTGCTGATTTTAATCCTTGTATCTTTCAAGCCAAATGCTCGGACCAAGAATTAATATATTTTACCAAGTAAGTGCTTATAACTTACTATACGCACCTTTTTGGCTTCACTAGTTTAATATGTTGTCCGAACATTGACTTACTCTTAATTTATAATTTCTTAAACATGATCTTTTCTTTAGTTCCCACGCAGTTTTATGGTAGTTGACGAAAATAGTTCATATCTTCATCTTTCATCTGCTGTAAAGATTGACGTTCATTTAATCAACACTTCATCACGAAATTGACGCATATTTCAGTCGAATCCTGTTTGTAACAGAAGAACAGTTTCTACGAAGGTACTACGTATTCTCATTATTAAACATTAGAGTCTTAGGAGCTCATTTCTTGCAAAGTTGGCGTATTTAGCGGAAAATGGGACACCTCGTGCTCATATTTCCCATAACAGTGACTATAAAGTAACTGCTTGTGTTGCACGAGGCTAGAAGTTCTGTTTCTTGACAAAATGAGATATCATTCCTTGAATAAACACCTTGAAATT
Organism: Phenganax subtilis; assembly: GCA_025434845.1. Taxonomy (NCBI): domain Eukaryota; kingdom Metazoa; phylum Cnidaria; class Anthozoa; order Malacalcyonacea; family Clavulariidae; genus Phenganax; species Phenganax subtilis. The sequence goes on along the minus strand of JAOBYK010497565.1, from coordinate 20,149 downwards.
TAGACGCATCCTGTACATTGCGCAGCTAGAGCTCTATGAACTGAGAGCACGCAACTGTAGGAGTAAGTGTTGGCAATTTGGTAGTCATTCCTTGGACGCATGCTCTACGTGTGTCCCTTACGCAAATTTTCATCAGTTTGCCAAGTTTATTCGAACTTTCAGAGTGCCTTTTTCTAATCACGGTTAGCTAATCTCTGTTTTCGATCCAAAACCGGTTCGCATTTTATTTACCTTAGCGGGAATAACGCCATCAACAGCTGCAGATAATGATCACTGCGGAGCAAGACATTGATGTTAGATCAAATTGCTTCTATAATTGACTGCACGCACAAGTCCATGAAGATGATGCTTTTTGAGAGTTGATTCACGTGTAAATATGAGTGCTGTTCTGTACATTGTTAGTCTGTTGGCTTGTTTTTCTGTGCATGCAACTGCTGGTTTTAAACAATTGGAATGCGTTGGTCGACGTCTCAGATTCTCATTCAAAGAAAGACTGCCGGCTGGAAGTGTTTTGCTAAAATTCAAACAAGATGATAACATTGTGTACAGTTTCTATAATGATTCAGGCTTGGGTTTATTTCAAATATCTTCAGGAGGAATTGTGACAAATATTGTGAGATTAGACCACGAAGATGAACGAGGTAGTGAATTCACTTTGACCGTACTTGCCACAAGAAGATCCCACAGAAGCTGGATTTATGCTTGTTCACTCACTCTCACCATTATAGACATCAATGACAATATCCCGCAATTTAAACAAGATTTATACGTGGGTTATGTGCAGGAAAAGTCAAAAAAAGGGACTTTAGTTCGAGGTCTTCAAGGCGTCTTCGCAACGGACTTAGACACTGACTCGGTCCACAGTTATAAAATACTTCCTGGAAATGGCGAAGATAAATTTGAAGCTGTTATCCAAGAGCTTAGCGGGAAAAAATTTTTAAATATCCGTACGAAAGTCGTATTAGACCGTGAAGAAGCTTCATTTTATGTCTTGACCGTTCAGGCGTTAGATGGACGCAAGCCACATGAGAATGCCCGAACACAAGTGCGAATCAACATTGAAGATTTAAATGACTGCACTCCGGTGTTCAGCGCGTCAGAATATTCCATATCAATGCTAATAACAACTCCTGTTTCATCACAAATACTCAAAATTCACGCTTATGATTGCGACGCCGGACAAAATGCAGATATCTACTATTTCTTTAAAAATGATGAAACAAAACGCGAGAATTATTTTACTCTTGACCCTTACACCGGTGTGATACGCGTTGCGAAAGAATTGGATCGGAAATATTTAGGGAAAGTGATTTCAATGACAGTAGTTGCTCAAGATCGCGGTGAACGACCTAAGTCGGTGGAAACTGTCGTGAATATTCATGTGTACAGAGATCTACATTTCGCTCCTTCTTTAGTAAAACCTACTCCAAGTCTTGTCAGGAGTTCATATTTAGTGCGAGTGCGCGAAGATCTGCCCCTTAATTCTCATATTTTGTTGCCAGATGTTACGGCAAGGTCAAGATTTAGTATTTTATCTTCTGAGCCAATTCCGTTTCAAGTAGATGTTAATAGCGGAGTACTTTATGTGGTGAAGAGACTGGATTATGAGAGTAAACGTGAATACAAGTTTCGATTGTTTATGTCTCAAAACAGTGAAGCTAATGTAACAGTACAGATTGATGATGCAAATGAAAACTTTCATAGCCCACTGTTTGACAAAGTAAATGTAGCAACGAAGTTTGATAGAAATTGGAAACTATCTCATTTCATTCATGAGGTCAAAGCCACTGACCTAGATGAAGGACTGGATGGTGATCTAGAGTACTTTATTAATGATGGAGATGCTGTAGGGCGATTCACTATAAACTCAGAAGGAAGATTATACTCAGTAGCACGTTTAAATTGGGACGGCTTTGATCAGCTTGGTTTGGTTATAGAAGCCCGGGATAAAGCTTCTAAGTGGAAGAGCGCTAAGCAGTTCTTACTAATCGATGTAGTTGGTCGACGAGACTGCACTCCAGTGTTTAACAGACCAGTGTACCGAGCAAACATACTTGAGAATCTACCGCGTGGATCATTTGTGACCGTCACGAAAGCTCATGCGTGTCAAGACATTGAATACCACTTGATAAATGACAAGAATTCAAGAAGTAAATTTAAATTAGACAAGTATACAGGTAAGAGTTGTTTCGGAAGATGATGGAATTTGCAATATTATCTATGGGAGAGATTTTAAAAGTCGCACCGTTCCTTGCTATTCAGGTTTCTTCTTATAAACGTGTATCCTACTGCCCCGGTATTTTTGCTACAATTACCAACGCAATGCCCCAGTGTGCGCTACTAATTAGCTTACTGTGATTTGTGTTTACATCATCATTTGCACGAGAAATCTTTGCTTTGTTTCTAGTCAGAATACTTTGCTGAAAAATATTTTCATAATCTGCCGAAAACACTTTGAGACATTTTTCTCTGTTTCTAAGTAAAGAGAAGAATTGAAAAGTTGGGCTTCTATAAAGTTTGTTGTAAAACATTTTGTTTTTGTCAATAATATGGAGACCCCATAAGTGAACGCAAACAGCGAGACAAATTTGCAGTAATTTATTCCCTCTTTCTTATCAAAACACTTTATCAATTCGTCACGATTTTGTCTCACTTAATTAATTTTATCTCTCATTCACTTCAAAACATGTTTTAAATCTTCGAGCAGTCTTCGTTAAAAACACTTGCGTCTCATCAATATTTTACGACGAGTGATGACGCTGAGTAAAATAGATTTTTCCTCAAAAAACTAAGAATGCATTTTTTGTACGTAACATTTTCGGCAGGAATTGTGCTTGGCCAATATATTATTTCGCCAGTAAACGAGATAAAAAATTTCCAAAATGAAACTCGTAGAACTCATGTAGCTATACTTCTGAAAAGATATATTTTATCCAATAATAATGTGATGTGATTATAGAAGAATGAAAAATGGAATAAAATACCTTGGCTAAGAATATTCTGATGTTCTGCAGACGATTTCATGTCGTGTCGTGATTTTACTATGAGTAAGCAAATACTGCGGTTAGCAAAATGATAATTTTTCAAATCAAAAATTTATTGTTTAAAGTGAAATGATATTTCTTGATGGAATTTCATAACGCCGCTATCTTTCGGTTATATAAATAATTGACGGTATCGTTTACGATCCATGATCTAATCAATTTATGTGTAAACGGATACTTTGCTTGATATATATTTGAAATTTAGATTAAAATAAACTAAGTGTACTGTTATTGAACAGCTCTATCAGTTTTCATTCTGTTTTTCAGTCCATCATTTGTTTTACAGGTATTTTGAGCACCAAAGCATCGTTAGATCGCGAGGAACAGAGAGAGTACTCTTTGGAAATCGTGGCGAGAAATGGATCAAGCAGGTCCAAAGCTCTCGTGGTTATAAATATTGATGATGTCAACGATCATGATCCTGAGTTTCTACAGAAGAATTACCAGGTAGTTTTGGTAAATTACGTCAAGTTTTTATTCACGAGGGAAAGTTTGATACGATGAGGACAATTTGAAAAGATAATGACCAAGTATCTCCAATAAATGTCTTCAACGAATATTTTATAGGTGGAGATCACAGAGAACCGAGGCCGAGTAAACAACTTGCTGTGTCTGTTTGCAAATGACAAAGATGGCGGCGAAAATGGAGAAGTCAAGTATGAGATTGTGCCAAAGAATGATTTATTTGATATTGACGTCAGCACAGGGACACTTGCAAGTGAATCGTTGAATTTTGAGGATAGTAGAGTACATCAGTTGAAAGTCAAGGCTACAGATAATGGTGATACACCACGATCCTCGACTACTACTGTGAAAGTGTTAGTAAAAAATGTCAATGATCCGCCGAGATTTCAGTCCAATGAAATCACAGGTTAGTTTGACTGAAATTAAACTAGAAGAAATAGCCATGTTGGCTTGGTTAAATTTAGGAATTAAATTAAAATTATATTTGAATGATTTGTAGTTGAAGTGATTGAAGAACAGCCTGTGAACACACAAGTGGTATTTCTGTCTGTTCTTGATGAAGATTTTGGAAGGAATGGAGAGTTTGATTGCAGTTATGAAAATATTGAGGCAGCAGAGTTCGGAAAGTTCCGAGTGCTAACGACGGATAATGGATGTGAAGTTCAGAATAGTGTATTGTTGAAGTGGCACGAGGGAGTTTCTTATTCGCTGCGAGTAATAGTCACTGATAGAGCTTATCTTCCTTTTCGCAAGTCCGATATCATGAAACTCAACGTCAAGGTGCGATATTCGCCAAGCTAAGCTAGTTCTTATTTGAAATCAATGGCTGTTTTGTACTTCGTTTTCTGAAAAAATTTATCAGTATCACTAGTAATGACGTTGTTGTCATCATTATCAGGACGTCATCATCATTCTGTGGTGTTTTGAAAACTTTCTTTTGTAGATCAAAGACGTGAATAACCATGACCCAGTCTTCACTCAAGACTCTTACTGGTCCTCACAGCCCCCTGCTGTCACCTCTATCCTCAAAGTGACTGCAGAAGATCTAGACGGCGGGCGCAATGCCAAGATAGAGTATTCCTTAGCAAGCAAATCAAGTATATTCAAAATTAACTCAACAACTGGGAGGATTACAGCTGTCAGAGGAAAACTTCATGTAGGCAAGCATGAACTGGACGTGTATGCGGAGGACAAAGGAAGTCCCCAACGACGAAGCAAGGTCACGTGTCATATCTCAATTTACAACGGCGTGAACCATTTCCCGCTGAAAATGACGATGTTGAGAAAGAAGATTTTTGAAAATACTGACGTGAACTCGCTAGTCACAACCGTGCGCGTGAACAAAGCAAGAGTGAACTTTTTTATTGTTGGTGGAAACACTGGACAAGCGTTTAGAATTACTAAAGATGGGAAAATTCTTGTGGCTAGAAGTCTGGATTACGAACAAGTTAAGGAATATAAACTTGTTATAAGAGCTGTGTACAAGCGTAGAAAACTGGAACTAGCTAAAGAGGTATAACGTCTGTTTTCGTTTCATTGCGCGAATAAAGTTCTCACATCTGCAAAACTCTTTGTTTCAGCAAACTCTCAATATTGAAATCTTGGACATCGACGACAACGAGCCTCGCTTTGCAGTCCTCAACAATCCTCTGATTATCAACATCTACTCCGCAATATCCCGTGATATGCTACTTACCAAGGTAACCGCCATTGATGCCGACTCATCTGATACTATCATTTACAAATTAAAGCCAAGTCCGCCCCCGGTCCCTTTTGAAATTCACTCTCTCTCGGGTGAGATCACCGCTTCTGAATCCGTGCAAGATCGGAGATTGCCATACTCGTTCACAGTCGTCGCCCAAGACAAGGATTCACCGGGGAGACTTAGTGAACTTGAGGTACATGTGAGGATCGTGGAAGGCAGCTCAAATTTAAATATCCCAGTATACCAGTTAACAGGATTTGTTAATGAAGGATCTCTGGGAAAGAACAGGTACATAATGAGCTTCAGTGTAAAAAGTGGGCAAGAACAAGACTTGACGTATTCTATTTTAAATGGTAATTATGACAACGCTTTTTGCGTTGACTCCACTGGTTCTCTGTACGCTGCCAGAGAACTGGATCGAGAATCACGTGGCAAGTACATATTATCTGTTTTGGTCGATGACGGAGCAAACTCGGAAACTTCCGATGTTGTCATCACAGTGAGTGACGTCAACGACAATCATCCCCAGTTTCCCAATGACATCATGTCAGTATTAACTGAAGAGAAGACGAGTGCGCAGAAGATTTCAGAGTTAAATGCAAAGGACTGGGATTCGGGGATGAACGGGAATGTCACATACCAGATAGTGGGTACTTCCAGAGCAACTGATGACAGCGTGTTTACTATACATAATGGAATCCTCATGATTACGCAAATATTGATCCACGAGGAAGCAGCAAGTCACGTGTTAACCATCGCAGCTGAAGACAGAGGAACTCCTTCTCGTAAAACGTTCGCTCATGCAGTCATTCACGTTCAAGATAAGAATGACCATAAACCTTCGTTTCTGTCGCATCACTTTGTTCAACGAGTCTCGCTTCTCGCTCCTCGAGGCTATCGGGTGCTACGAACTCGGGCCACTGATGCAGACTCAGGAAAGAATGGAGAAATAAGGTAAGCAAGAATTGGAGTTGATTTTGATCGCTTAGATTACCATCACTGGTGCAACGAATGGTTTAGAACTCATAAAGGTACGAAGTACGTCATGTAATTTACCTACCAACATAGATTTAACAGTTTTTTTTATCTTCAGGTACAGCATCCATTCTCCATCCGAGATGTTTGCTATTGATGAGTTCACAGGCTGGATAACTGTGGCCAGTGAACTGATCCATGGCAGGTTTGCATTCAATGTGACTGCAAAGGATCGTGGTACACCAAGCTTGAGCAATACGGCATCAGTTACAGTCACTGTTGAGGTTAATGCGGGACCTCCACGCTTCATTTCCCGCCAAGAGATCAACGCCAGTGTTCAAGAAAACCAGGAAAAAGGAACTTTCGTATTGAAGTTAAAGGCAGTGAGTGAAGATATTGTGACTTACGCCTTGTACCAGACGAACACCACTGATTTTCACATTGATCCTGTTTCTGGCGAGATTTTCACCTCGAAACCCTTAGACTACGAGAAGATAAAGTATTATGAAATCACAGTCAGTGCCACTGACCGTAGTGAACGCATGAGTTTAGCGCACGTGAGAATATCTGTGAATAATGTAAATGATAATAGACCAATGATTTTGGATTATGAGAAGATAGTGTCAGTAAGAATACGAGATCATGCAAGTCATGAATCTTTACTAATGAAGATCAGAGCGCAGGATAATGATGAGGATGATCTCTTGATCTTCTCATTGACTCAGAATTCTAACTTATTCAAGATTGATTCAACTACTGGAGAGATCAGAAATCAAGGATCGCTGCAAGGTATTAGGGATGATATATATCTTTCAGTGACGGTCAAGGATCGCGCTGGTTTGCAAGATACAATCACAGTTATTGTAGTGGTGGTGAAGTATGATGAGAGCCTCATTTCCATGGAAGCGGAAGTGAGTGAAGATACAGAGATTGACACACATATCCCTGTGTCACCCATCATAACACCACGGTACAAGAAATCCCAGTATACCATCATTTATCCTTTGTCATCCCCGTTTCATATTCATAGTACTCAAGGAACCCTCAGTCTAAAATCGAGACTTGACTATGAGCAGAAGACCGAGTACGAGTTGACCGTGAGAATAGAGGAATCTGGTGCGAAGAGTAATTATTTTGATGTTGATATAAAGATTTTAGTGAAAGATGAGAATGACAATGCACCAAAATTTGTATCCCACGAGGAGTTAAACGAGTGTAAAACTCGACCAGAGGTTAAGATCCATGAAAATGCTCAACGAGGCACTTTGGTGTATAAGTTTGAAGCACGTGATCGAGACAGTGGGTTTAATAGTCAGTTGTTTTATGTGATGGAACAATGTAAAGACTGCACTCACTTATTGTCAATAAATAGGACCACTGGAGAACTGGAGACAACCGGAGTCTTCATGAGCAAACCTCAGTATAAAGTGAATGTTCGGGTATACGATAAAGGTATCCCGACTAAAAGTATCTGGGCTTGTATCCTTGTTCGAGCTGGCCGCTGGAATCCTGAGTTTACGAAAGAGGAGTATCATTTTGATATAGATGAGTCTGCGCATGTGCATGAGCGAGTTGGTGCAGTCCAGGCACAGGGGTTTGGTACTACCATCACGTACGAACTAGCGAACCCAAGTAAGTCCAATCATTTCACTGTCACTTTACGATTCATCTTTGAGTTGTTCCCCGGATGTTAAAGAAAAACTGGGTACGAAAATAATCATAACAAATTAAGGACCTAATTAACGGCTTAGTTAGGTTCTGATAGATGATACTTCAATTTGAATGGGATTACGAACGAGATACAACTGTTTGAATTGAAAATTCAAGTGCTATGTATATGTATCTAAGTTAGCTCATTCTGAATAGAAGGGTCTGTATTTCAGAGCAATGCGTTTTTTAGTCTTCATGTTGCGTGAAATCAAACACTTTCAGTTTTTTTGGAACACCCAACAGAAAAATGTCAGTTTTGAAACTTCACTGATCTAATATATTTTCTATAGGTGCCTACTTCAGTTTGAATCAGCGGACTGGCGTCCTCTCTCTCAAATCATTGTTAGACTATGAGATTAGCAGTCAACGCAGATTTGAACTGGTGATCGTGACAAAGAACCAAGCATCTCGAACTAAAGTGGTTGTCAATGTGAAAGATGTGAATGACTGTGCTCCTAAGTTTGACAAGTCAACGTACACTGATCGCGTGCCAGAGACTGCACCTGTTGGCTCTGCCCTCATAAAATTACATGCTTCAGATGGCGATTCTGGTTTGAATGCAGATATCAGATACTCGTTAAATAGCGAAGAGTTTCTTGTGGATTCCTATTCAGGTGTTGTGTTTACAGCTGTTTCATTGGATTATGAGATGAAGAAAGAATTTAGAATCAGTGTGACAGCCCACGACAGAGGGAACCCAAGTCAAGTTGGCAAGACTGAGCTGGTGATAAAAATTTTGAATATGAATGATAATAGACCTATATTTACATCACAGAAGTATATTTGCAGTATCTGGGAGAATGCTAACGCTGGCAGTGTCTTGACTACAGGTAAGGCATTGGATAACTTCACGCATGTACAATTTGAAATCTTGTTCATTGGGTAGTTATTGCGTTATTCGACTCTGTGCATTTTGAGTCAAATACTTGTTGTTTTATGTAGTGAGAGCAATTGATGCAGACAGCAGAAAAGTAATGTATGAAATCTCGGGCGGACACAACGCAGGCGTATTTGCTATAGACCCTAGTAGTGGAGTCCTTCAGTTGACGAAATCATCGTCTTTAGTTGGTCCGTATTATAACCTCAATATATCAGCCACAGATGGTGTCTATTGGGGTCATACTGAGGTAAGAGTGAATATTAAGGATATAAACGATCATCCTCCAGTGTTCTCGAAATGTTCTGAGTACCACCCATCAATCCCAGAAGACTCCCCTCTTGGTACTACTGTTTTGCAAGTGAGTGCAAGTGATGAAGACCTGGGTACTAATGGCCTCGTCGAGTACGACATTGTCGACCAACAGCATGGAACTATGTTTGGAATAGATCCAACGACGGGACGTATTGTGACTAAAGCAGCGAAATTTGACCGAGAGCGAATTCGGAGATTCTCGTTACTGGTGAAGGCGACGGATGGCCGTGGTGGTGAGATGAAGCCTGAGGAGAAATTAGAAGGATCATGTTCACTTGAAGTCATAATTACTGACGTGAATGACAATGAGCCTCGTTTTGATTCCACTTCCTACTCACAGATCGTCAATGAGAATGTTGAGATTGGTCACAGTATCATTCAGGTCTGTAACAAGTAATGTGTCGATGCAAACCTTTACGTAAATTAATGAGAGAGAAATGTTATAGCTAAGAATATTTCTTCTCAGGTGAAAGCAAGCGATCTTGACGAGGGACAGAATGCAATGATAACATACAGTTTTCAGAAACATTCAAATCTCTTTTTCATTGAGCCTCATTCTGGAGTTATCAAAACACGAGCAAGTCTTGTGAGCAAGAAGAACAGATACTCTCTCCGAGTCTTAGCGACAGATCATGGAGATTCACCATTGTCTTCTGAAGTTGATGTCGTAATCCACGTGACTGAGTCTAACGATAAACCTCAGTTCTTGCAAAGCTTCTACGAAGTTTCAATCCCGGAGAACTTTACCAGGGGTCTGGGGCGAATAGCGCACGTGAGAGCCACGTCCAAGAAGCGCAGGGTATACTACGTTATTGAACGGGGCAATACTCCGGGGACAAATAGCGAAAGAACATTTGATATTGATGCGAAAGGCGTGATTAGATTATCGATGATTGGGAAACTGGACCGAGAGACTACGCCAGAGTACACTCTGAAAGTGCGAGCTGAAATCATGCTTGTGAAACCGCTGACTTCATACGCGACCGTAAGAATCGTTCTGACGGATGTTAACGATTGTCTTCCGGAGTTCACACTCTCGAGATACGACGGAACGGTGTCGGAAAATGTTAAAGTCGGGACTGTAATACTCAGAGTAAGTGCGACTGATCGTGACGTGGGAAGTAGTACCGTGTTCAGTATGTCTGAAGAAAATCCAAATTTCAAGATTAATGCTTCTACTGGTCTCATTCTAACGAAGCAAGTGTTTGACAGAGAGAACAGAAGCTATTATTCATTTGAAGTGCAAGCCACTGACCAAGACAACCCCAAGTTCACAAGTACTGCGCGTGTCTACGTCCGAATTGCAGATGTGAATGATCTTCACCCGGTATTTGAGTACAGTGAGTATGTGAGGTCAGTGAGAGAGAATGAAAATCTTGATACAGTGATTGGGACAGTGGTGGCTAATGATGATGATACGGGGGCACAGATCACTTATTCTATCAAGAGTGGGAACATTGATGGCGTGTTCCGAATAGACCCTAATAATGGCCAAGTGCTCGTGAATGGTGATATTGACTATGAAACTACACAAGTCTACAACCTTACTCTTGGGGCCTGGGACGGAAAACATGAAGTTACCACACTAATGACAATTTGGATCCGGAACGAAAACGATCATTCTCCTGTGTTCAACACGAAACTTCACGAGGATTCTATCTTTGAGAATAGACCGAAGGACACTGTAGTTACCAGTCTTCTCGCGGTGGATCCTGATGCTAAGTACATAAAATATGAACTGAGTGATCAAGTTAGTAAAGTATTCTACATCTCTCAGAACTCCGGTCAGATCAAAACATACATCCAGTTAGACAGAGAGGTCAGGGACACCTACATATTTCAAGGGTATGCACATGACGATGAAGGGAAGACTGGATCGGTCACGGTTAAAATTCGGATTCTGGACGAAAATGATAACGCACCAGTATTCCTTAGATCCAGTCTGACATTGTCCATCAGAGAAAATGAACCTTCTAAGACTGTAGTGGGTCAGATCCAGGCCACTGACCGTGATGACATCACTATGGGCAATGGCAAGGTTTGTTAGTGAAATTTGAGTAATTAATTGTGGTCGATTGGCACAGGATAAGTGATGTGAGTGATGTACACTTTTGTCCAACAGGTACGTTATGGGATAATTGAGGATGATTCTGATGCTTTTACTATCGACAGAGACTCAGGAGTTTTGAGAACGAGGTTTGGCCTGAATCGTGAGAAAAGAGACGAGTACAAACTGAGAGTGAACGCTACAGATGGTGGCATGCCGTCAAGATGGACTTGGGATGACGTCACAGTAAGAGTGCTTGATGATAATGATCATTCACCTCAGTTTGATCAGAGAGTTTATCAATGTACTGTCGCTGAGGATGCCACGCCTGAGGGACAAATCCTACAGCTGTCTGCTTCTGATGAAGATATTGGCGTCAACGCAAATCTTAGGTGAAGTCGATTTACTAATTCTTAGTCAATTTTTAAGATCTATTGATTCATTGATGTCTTGTGCATTAGTTATAAATTTCTCTCTTTCAAAAGACCGTACAGCGATTCTAATCAGTGTCATTACATTTTAGTTTTGCAATGTTAGACTATGTGCGTGAATTTCGAGTTCATCCAACTTCTGGACTCATAAGTTTGGCCGCACCTTTGGATTACGAAAAGAAGACTGAGTATAACTTTAATGTCACAGTGGAAGATGGCGGCAAACCAACGAAGTATGATAATGCTCAGGTGACGTCATGATACTGTACAACTGTATTGGTGAGCATGCATTGTTATATGTTAATCAAAAGTTTTGTTTGTTTCAGGTTGTGATAAAGATTAATGACAGTAATGATTGTGCCCCAGTCTTCAAAGATAGAACGTACAAATTCGATTTGGATGAAGGTTTTTATGAAGATCGGAAACTTGGTAACCTGCGAACGAGTGACGCGGACGGCACCAAGCGGAATAGGGATCTCCAGTATTCTATATCTGAAGACGCGGAACATTCTGGTGCGGGATTTGTTGTGAATCCCTTCACTGGTGAACTGTATGTGAATAGGACGCTTGACTTTGAGAGACGCCAAGTCCACACTTTCAAAGTTAGAGCCACTAACTTAGGTGAGACTTTCATGTTTTTAATCACGAGAACAGTCTAAAATGACCATGCCCAGATATTCACAGTAAAATTATTGCGAAATTGACGAATGTTTATATTTTCAGCTTATCCTTATCACTATGATGAAGCTGAAGTAAGGCTTTTGGTGAAAGATATAAACGACAACCCTCCGGATCTTGAAGCAACATCACGTGACCTCAAGATCTGGGAGAACTCTGGAGATGATCACATGACAGACATTGGTTTCCTGCGCGCGTATGATCGAGACAAGAACCCCAATGGAGGGCCATTCAAGTACGGAATCATCGGCTTAAACGAGAAAAACCTGTTCGAACTTGATAGCAAAACCGGTTTGCTCCGTACTCGGGCAAGTTTTGATCGAGAAGAGCAAGCTTTGTACGTGCTGGAGATCTCGGTAGAAGATAATGGAACTCCGGCATTGACCAATAATATCACTATACGAATTCACGTGGCAGATCGTAATGATAACCAGCATAAGGAGGGACACCTGAATCTAAGTGTGAACATCTTTGATCAACAAACTATATCCCCTAAAAATCCTATCGGTCGAGTCTTTGTCGACGACCGCGATATTGATGATCTGCGGTATTATGACGTCCTTTCCGGTGACTTGAGTACGTTCATTATCGACAGATACACTGGAAATATCGCCATGAAGAAACAACCTACATCCAAGGAGTACAAGTTCCGAGTACGAGTAGCCGATCGGAATGGCAGTTTTCACCCGGTGGAGTGTAAAGTCAGGATTAATGTGAATATAATTCCATCTGAAGCATTCTCTCGAAGTATCACTTTGAGATTTCTTGAAGCTACTGTTGGTGACGTCATCACTAACATTGACATGTACAAGGGAGAGCTTGCTTGGGCATTAAAAACCATCCCTCAGAATGTGGATATTTTTAGCGTGCAGAAAGCGGGCAGCAGTGTGGATATGAGACTAGCAGCTCACGGCAGTCCTTACTATGCTCCGGAAAGGTTAGTTATCGTTCTCGCTGGTCGGCTGGGACGCGTCTCAAAGCACTTTGAGAATGTCGTCATTGGTTATGACGCATGTACAGATGAACCCTGCCAAACAGGGGGGTGCAGGAGTGTTGTAAAGCGGACTGGGAGGTTGCGTACTGTGGACAATGGCCGTGGAACGTCTTTCGCTTCTGTAGAGATTGGGGTTGAGGTGAAATGCGATGATTGTAGGGCATTGTCTCCCGCGAAAACTTCATGTACCAAAACGCTGTGTTTGAACTCCGGAGTTTGTCAAGATTCTCCTCGAGGTGAGTTCAATTTTTATTTGTCAGCAATCTTTGGTTCCAACCCAAATCGTTTTGAGTGACGTTTTCTTAGGTTACCTGTGCACATGTCCTGATCAATACCAGGGAGAAAACTGTGAACTAACAACGCGAAGTTTCAAACCAGGAGACTGGGTCTGGTTACAAGCATTGAAATCTTGTAGTATCGGAACTTTATCTTTGGAGTTTTCAACGCTACAAGAAGATGGCCTGTTATTTTATGCCGGCCCCACGTCAAACTGGCTTCAAGATAATCTTGATTTCCTTGTGATTCAGTTGTACCAAGGCAACGTGATCGCAAAGTTCTCTTTGGGAGACCGGAATCCGAGTTTGTTGATGATTACAAGAGGAAAATCGAAGAAATTGAATGATGGAGGTTGGCATAGGGTGGAAATATACCACGATGCAACGGTGGGCAAGCGTCTTTGAATTGTTCTGTACTGATACTTTTTGTTACGTGTACAAAATGGATGTTTCAAAAACAACCTCTGAGGATGAATGGAAACTGAGTAAACTAAACGTACGATCTCTTTATTTTTGTAGTCTGTAAGATTGGTCATTGACCAATGTAATTCATCGTTGTTGATAAAATCCACGAGAGGTTACAGAGAAGACAGGAGCAACTGTGAACACAGCATCGTGATTAGCGATACCAAGTATCGGTAAAGTTATGCTGTCACTACATCAAAGAGGTTATTTCAAATTTTATAAATCATTTAAACCAATACTTTCATTGCAGCTCTTTCAACATCAAGTACCCCGTACAACTCGGAGGTATGTCCAGCTCACCTCCTGACTATATGAACATCAGACCAATCACTTACGACGGGTGTATTCGGAATGTGAGACAAAATGGGATCACGATAGATTTAAAGGATATCTTGAACTCTAAGGGATCACAAGAAGGATGTCCTGTCATTGATCAACGTTGTCCTTCACCATCCCGTTGTTCTAACAATGCATCATGTGTAGCATCCAGAGGAGGATCCTCGTGCGTTTGCCCCCCGGGTTTTGAAGGAACACTGTGTGCAAATGGTGCGTAGATCAAATTAATCCGGGGTTGTAAACTGCATAGATTGTTAGACTGTGCTGAACGAGGAATTTCTTGTTTGTAGACTCCGTTGCCATGTCATTCACAGAATCTAGTTTCGTGACGTATCGGCCAGATATGTTATTCTTGAAATCTTACAAACCGAAATTTACAAAAATTCAAATGATGATTCGGACTAGAGATGAAGATGGAGGACCTCTCTTGATGATCAGGGATAAGAAGCGACCTCAAAGTTTGATACTCAACGTAAGAGAGTTTATTTAAGTAACGTCAAGGGATTTTCAAAAAAGAAAAGACCAGTTTTGACGTTCTATTGTTTTCTCAGCTTACTACACAAAATCATATGCAGTCTCTGGAAGCCAAAGTGAACTTTGGAAAAGAAGACATTGTCGTCAGCATCACGAATAAGTTGCTAAGTAACGGTCACTGGCATCACGTGACCTTTATTCGTAATCGCAACGAAGTTGTTCTTGAGATCGAGTTTGATAAAGAAACTCGGAGCTCAGCGAAAGGTATCGGACTTTAGTTTTTCTGATATGACGTACAAAACTTTTGCTTATATGATTGATATTCTTTGTTTCAGGTCGAGGCTATCATAGTCTTATGGGGTTTGAGATGTCACATGATACTGAAATCATTCTTGGCAGCTTGGGAACTGGGAACGGGTTTGAAGGTTGCATGAAAGACATCCGTCTTGATGGAAAGGTATTACCTCATAGCGAGGCTAATAACGTTGCCGTGGTAACAGAACGTAAAGGTGAGCACTTGTGATGAAGAATCTTGTTGAAGGACTGGGTTAGCT
The DNA here is from genome assembly GCA_025434845.1 of Phenganax subtilis. Taxonomy (NCBI): domain Eukaryota; kingdom Metazoa; phylum Cnidaria; class Anthozoa; order Malacalcyonacea; family Clavulariidae; genus Phenganax; species Phenganax subtilis. Next base: position 4,804 of record JAOBYK010497565.1, on the reverse strand, counting down.
AAATATTGAAGGAAAACTATGTTTTTGAGCCTAACTATGCTATAATCCAGTAAAATAACAATGTTTTGATTTCAGCAGAAGTGACGCTAGGTTGTCATTCCGGGGCCTGTGACAGAGTCCGTTGTGGTGAGAATCATTTCTGCCATGACAAGTGGAGGGCGTATTCGTGTCTTTTACGACTTTGCAAAAGTAAGCGGCCTTGTTCGAACAGAGCTGAGTGTCATGACTACGGTGAAGATGATGTATCCATGTTTGAATGTCGATGTCGAGCAGGATTCAGCGGTCGTCTATGTAAAAATGGTTCTGACATCATCAGGCTAAGAGCGGATGAGGAGATCATTAATGTGAAATTAGTGATAGGTATGAACTTTACTCTTTCGTAAAAGAATGTAATTTGCTTGAGTTGTTTATCATTCTCTTTTTGTTGAGTCTTTCTTGGTTTCTCGACAGCGTTCTACTGAGTCACGACTTTCCAACTAACAACTTGTTTGTTCTCTTATCCCCAGGCCTCTCATGTATTGTGCTGGTGCTCGTTCTTGCCACTCTTCTCATCGTATGTTATCATCGTCATCAAACCAAAGGGAAGGCGACATTCGACGAGACAAGCACCATTTCGAAAATTGACAAGAAGAAGGACTCCAATAAGAAAAGTTTGTTTGTGGTCGAATGGTCAGAAGCTCACAATGAACCAAATAAGACAAATAACTCCATCAAGAATCAGCCCCGAGCCAAACACTCGATACATGCGCATGTGCACAACTCCACGAGGTCAGTTCCAGTCAAGACACACCCTCTAGAACCAGAAGAAGTAACCGAACATAAACCTTTAGCTCAACTTCCGGCTTGGGACATTCCTCCGATGATCGACATCGTGTTGTCGCCAGATTCCGATTCTTCACCGATTGTTGAGGATTATATTGAAGACCTGGATGAAACTTGGCAAGATGCTGAATCAAGAGATCTCCCACGATCGTATGACGAGCGTAAGCCGTCGATACCAGATGATTCACCGAGTTTTTCCGACGAGTACAATCCAACTGTGACGTGGAATGATATTGAGCAATATGGAAGGAAATTTTACCAATTAACAAGAAATTTTCTGGCGAGAGACGAAGATGCACGACCGGCAAGTGGCGTGTCGACCACTAGTAATAGTTCAAGTGTTGTTACTGTTGTCGAAAATCCTCTAACGTGACTTCAGAACGATGGCGAAGGGTTGTTTTAGTTAGTACTGGGACATTGAGCATCACATTTGTCGTTTCGTCCCCGCCATTTGGTTTCAACATCTTTACTCCAGTTTTTTGGGGGTTCGAAATTTCAGCGTAATCGTGTCACAGTGTTTGTTTTCATTAGTACAAAAACGTCGCCTAGAAATATCTAGGTCAATTATTTAATGCTAATATTTCATTACTCTATATTTCAGAAGTATAAATGACTTTCTGTGTAAATTAAGTTGTAAATGTCATGTTAATTATATAAAATGTAAAGAATTAATTCACCAGTGAATAGAGCAGGTTCTAATTATTACTAATAAAAACTTGTTTACTCTAGCGTTCACTTTGAAATCTTCAAAAAGTAACGTATCTTTATTTTATTTTCTTAATAATTGTCATCGTAATTCATTATCACAAAACCTGCTTATCTTTAGAAGTTGTGAAAGAAGAACAATGCGAGAATACAATTGCCATCTGATTGACTTTACAATGATGTTGTTAGGTAAATGTAGGAATCTGTCTTTCGTCAAATATTTCGTCCCTTCAACTGTCGTCCGTCATACTTTTGTATACTTTGTTAAATTGAATGGTATTTTTTCACAGTATTGACAAACGAGTTTCAAGATCTTACAGCCAAGAATACTGTAATGCATGGTCTTCATAAAGATGATGGGACACAAAGTGATGTTTTTGGACAAGGGGGGATCAGTGACACTGGTAGAAATGACACTAAGTATCAATAAGATTCGAAATTTATGGTTATAGAATGAAAAACAAGAAGATAAAGTTGACTTCAAAACTGAGCAGCAGTAGTTCACTAAGCTGCTATCTACTTCACATTATTACCAGTATCATTCTGATGATTAAATATTCTGCCCTGTTTTAATTCAGGTTCCTTCAATGAAGCAGTACTTGGAGCTCACAATGAGTACCGTCAAATGCATCACTCACAACACTTGTACCTAGACCCCAAACTTACCAAAGATGCGCAGAATTATGCGAAGGAGCTTTCAATACGCGGTATCTCCCAATTACGTCACTCGCAAGGATACTTGGATAAAAAATACGGTGAAAATATTTTTGCACGTTGTGGTGCGCATGTATTGCCTATAGTTCCTGTGAAAAATTGGTGAGTAGTAAATGAAAAAATGGCGAATACGTTTCTTTGTAAATCTCAGTAATTTGTTGTCTTAAAGGTATTCAGAAGTGTGTGGCTATGATTTCTTGTCTCATGCAGCCAAGGAGGAAAGGACGCCGGTGAAAGGTTTTACGCAAGTGGTGTGGCGAGGAACAGAGAAGTTAGGTGTAGGAAGAGCTAGCAGTTACCAAGAGAAACCATGCACGTACATTGTAGCTCGTTATCTGCCTCGTCATGAAGAAACTGCAAGACGAAGTAACGTTGATATTGGAGATTTTAATAAAGAAATCTGCAAAGATTCCCGCTACGTCGGCTTTGGGGCTAGAGGATAGAGACTGCCTTCTTGTTCAATATGACGTAATTTGCAAGGTCAACTACTGAAACATGTGCAATTGTATAATGGCGTTCAAATATGAGTCTTGATTGGCTGAAATTCTAATTAGCTTATTTTTGATGCGTGCGTTGGTGTAATATGCTTGGCTTACCATTACAAACTGTCAGGAAAGTTGACCAAAGGAATTTTCTGCGTCCCTATTGCCTTTTATAATAAAGTTAATCAACAGTAAGCTATGAATTCTTTATATTATCACTCATTTAAATATCCTAGCAAATATATTCATGCTACAGAATTCCAAGAAATGTTGCATCAAGCAGTAATTTGAACTAAAGAATATCTCATGTGCGAAGTAAAAGATTCATATCATGCCATCACATTTTTAGCAATTTGGCATGTCACTTGACATTAAAAAAACCTCAGTTATGCAAGGTGTGGACAGCCACAAAACTGGCAGGGAATGGAGATCGACCAGTTGCCAACTTTCTCACAGCTATCCATGATGTACGTCATGACTCAATCACTAATTTGGATGTGCCATATACATTGTTGAGTAATGTCTAAATACAGAAATGAACCTTAGAATTAGGATTATACCCCTTAAATGTTCAAATCACGATTTTGTTGAAATAAACGGTGATCCTTACTAAAGAAGGGCGTGAAAGTTTATATACCATGAACGGTCGCCATATATTCCCCTAGTGATAATCGCGTAACTGTAGGTGAGGATATAATACCTGTCTTTTCAAGCTTTCCAAGCTGTGCCGAGCACTTGCTATAAACTTTTGAATTCTCTCTGGATCAATTTCATTTTTGTGCTCACGAAAACAAACTCTCACTTTGCGAACAGCATACAGTCTAAAAGCATTCAAGATGATTTTGTTTCTTGTTTGCCTTGCATAAAGTATAAACCTTAAACAATAGTATGATGAATATGGTATAGTATTTATGCCGACCTGTAGTTATAATTGTTAAAGTTGCTTGATTCTCGCAATAATAGTCTGTATAATCGAAGAACCTCACTTCGAGCAGCCATGTTGATTTTCCTGGAAGTTATTTTCTAAAGTGGAAGCAGATCACTTTTTAACCCAGCCAGACACGCGAGTTTGACACCAAGACACGCGTGTTTACGGTCGCGATGGCGGTGATGGCGGCGAAAGGATGCTTTCAGGTTTTAAAACGAACTATTTCTGTTTTTAAGATTATTTTGACATGAAGTAATGATCAATTCGTGAAAAGCAAAAGAAGAATGAGTGACAATAGTGATGGCTTTGGAGTGCAATAAAGAGTAGAACGGCACTCGTCTCAAACTCAGGCAGTTGTTAAACTACAGTGCTGTATAATGTGTTGAAGTAACGTATGGGAGTAATGGGACAGTCAGCGTGAAGCTTGAGAATGGCGAGGGACAAGAGAAGTAGTTGTTGAAAGCTCTAAGGCCTATAGCAGTACTTGTCTTAGGGCCTGTTTGCATGGAAGCGAGTTACCCGGCCAGGCGAGTTACTCGGTTGAACCGAGATCCTGGCCACTCTATATAGTAAGCAGTTTACCCTGTTGACTGTTTACATGAAACAACTGAGTTACTCGCCTTGCGGAGATTCGGGCTTTTTCTGCCGAGGTCTCGGCAAGGCGAGTTACTTTGTTGGTCCATGTAAACACTCTTCGACAGGAAACCCGGCTAGGCCAGGAGAATTCTCGTCAGTTCAGTATCCTGTCATTATTTTCCTTCAAAGTAGAAGTACCCTATATTGGATTCAGATGCAAGTATATGCCAGGGTACTCGGTCTCATGTAAACGCAGTGCCTGCTTATCCCAGCAAAGCGAGTTACTCGGTTAGCCAAGTAACTGGCCTATATGTAAACAGGCCCTTATATGCAGTATTTGTATAGAACAGTGGCCCTATATATTAGGCTTATATGAAGTATTTTACAGTCAGAGGGAAGCTCGATAAGGTTTAGTGACTATAGAAGTAGTTTCAGGAAGCAAAATAGATTGAAGAAGCACCTATGTCTTACCCAAACCACTGAAGCTCATTTTTGCTAAAGTGCATTATAGTGGGCTTACATGAAGTATTACCCAGAGGTAGAAGGCTCGATAAGAAGTAACGACAATATGTACAAG
>JAOBYK010497454.1:0-11821 GCA_025434845.1 Phenganax subtilis | reverse complement strand
GCTAACTTGAATGGAAATGAACCCAAACACAGACTTCTGCTCAATAGCATTAGGGTTCGGCAGATGAAAAGTCCGACGACTAAACCAGGCCTTGACCACCACGATTTTATCTATTTTATTAGCAGTGAACCCTGTAACACTCCTACTAATTATCACTTCGCTAAAAAATCAGCTTTAATTAAATTGTTATATTTCGGCTGTTGAGGAAAATCGTTACTCTGTTTTTTCGAGAATTACGACCATATGGAGACCAGACCAAACATCGCTTATAATAAACTCAGTGGGTCGATCGTCAGATAGTCATTTGAATACCCTTACGAAAGTCTCAGACTGAATCGAAACTTCTTAACGACTTTGCTGTTTGAGCTTTAGTGGCCCTTTAGTAATTGGCAAACGTCTTACTAACCCCACTGCAGGTGACAATTGATGAGTAAGAATTTGTTTATTAGAAGTATTTTTCTTGATTGTTCGACGAAAACGAATCGGAAAACATCACCAATGAATTGTACAAAACAGACTAAAGTTCAAAAGCTTGAACCGGAAATCTGAGTGCATTATGGACATCCCACAAGGATTTATTTTGGCTGAGTTAAAGACAATCCGTATGAGATAATTCAATTTTTTAAAAAAGAAATAAAATCACGCAGTCAGGTGTACTTAATCGTGTTTGATCAACATGTTATACCGAAACAATCTGTTTGCCAAATGCCATTTTCGCCAAAAAATCAAGGAGAGCCGTTAATGTGTGTGGCCAGGTGGCTTTGTGATTATCCCTAAACGTTTTTCAACGCAACATGTTTTAATGTTGATATTTAAATATTTTTGTCACGGTAGTTTGCTTTTGGCATTATAAGTTAATTAAGACAGTGATACTTAAGTTGTAGAGCAAATTATATTATAATTCTAACACGATAAATTGGAAGGCATTAATTCGGAATGTATACGAAACCGGGATTTAGTGTTTTTATCTGTAAAAAGTTACAGGAAGCTAGGTTAGAGTTGCAGGTCAAGGAAGGTTAGAACGCAATTCGAAAACAACAGAATGTTTATCTATATTTTTTCTCCAACGGTTTTTATCAAGTTCTCGCGATTGAAAGTTCATCATCATTTACATTCTCGTGAACTCATAGAAATTATACTTCGTGCTTGGTGAGAACGTATGATTTTTATGCACGAGTTGTGAAGAATTGCAAACGAACGAGTGAGCGAATAGCAAGCGAGCGAGTTTTGCAATTCTTCACAACAAGTGCGTAATAAAAATCGTACAAGCACAACTATGAAGTAACTTGTTTACTGTATGACAGAGAGAGTTGTTAATTTGACGAGTAAAAATCCAATAATATATTGGTGAAAAGACGTTTTGTTTCCAATTTAAATGTATCCTGTCGCTTAGTTCTAGCAAAATTATATGCACAGTCAATTTCTCTCTTGTCCTATTTCTTGCCACTGTTAGTGTTCAATCGCGTCTTCATAAAATCTTTTGCGGTGGCACTCTTAAAAGTCGCCATTTTGTTGCTTACAAGCACGAAAAAACCGCTAGCGAACAGACTATTTTTTCACATGTGAAAAAATCGTCCGTCCAATTAGAGAGCCGAGATGATAATTTTCACTTGTGAAAACCATTTACTAATTTTTTGGCAAATAATGCATCGTCACCATATCACTTCCTTTAACACATTTCAATTTCGAAGGCTTTGCTTGGCTGTAGTTATCTTGTTCGGTTTGTATGCGAATAAAATCGAACTGAACTGATATTAAAACTGAATTGAAAATTCACTTTTTTGAGGAAACGTTCGTTTTCAGTATGTCGAACGTCAGGTGTGTTGTCGACACGCCTAGTAACTTTCCATAAAACTTTGCTTTCATTTCCCCTCATTGATATTACTTGCAGCAGCATTCTTGGCCGTCAAAACACGAGTAATTAAAAAATGATAATAAAACATTAAAAGCCTCATAAAAAATTTTCAAATAAAAGGCAAAGATTTTGCAGTCTAAGAGAAATAGCTAAACTTATACATATAAGGTCTATCATTTTTATGTTTTTAAAACGTTACCGGGTGTAAATTTTGAGTTTTTCTTCATAACCCCGTTGATAATTGTTTTGTTGCATGGTATCAACCTGTTTTGTCTAGTTACTTTTGATCTTGGCCTCAATCCCATTTGGGCGGAACGGTGGGCGGGATTAAGCCAAGATGAAAAAGGCAGCGGTTATACAATATTTTACAAAACCATTACATAACCATTTCAATTCAACCAAACTAGGCAGAACTACAATAAAACATGTTAGGGAACACTTAGAATATACAGGGTGTAAAAGTTCATGTAGCTAGTTGCTTTAAATTCGTCTCAGCCTTCAAAAAATCTAAATATCGACAAACGTATTTTGACTTTTTGACTCGATCAATATATTGTTGAAGTTGTGGTCAAAACTTTAAAAGTATACTTTTGGAACACTGTTGTTGACGCAGTAGCACTCCTGGTTGGCCAAGATTTACGTTTCAAATAGGAACTCTTTCAAGTAATGCATGCAAGGAAATGCATGCTTTACTCTTACAAAGGCAGGCTAACGAAAAATAACCATATCCATGCTATTTATAATTCTCGTCAACCGTCATGGGACCCACTTAACGCAATTGTTTTGTTTCGTGCAAAGTTTGTTTGCCAAAAGTCAAAAGTGTACTTTTTTAAGAACAATAAAGAAAAAATATAATAGTTCGCACTTGTATTCTAACTGCAGAGGTACGTGCCGTGCAGTGAATATCTATCTATACATTCATACTTTTGAAGAACAGTTTTCACCTAGACGTTTTAAGCAATATTTTTTTGTCGAACTGAATGTACTCTTCAAATAAATTTATTCAGGATATACTTTACTTTTACAATATTCGATAGTAATTACTTGCTCGTGCTGTAACGGTAGTGACGGCAGGTTGAAGGGCAGTGGTTACACGTACACACCATATATAGTTCCGTATGCACGTATTACTAGAAGCTAAAAAGAAAATGCTGTATTTATATACTCGCACATACGAGAAAGATAAAAGTTCCCAGAAAAAATGTTCCCAGACTTCCCAGACCAAAGTCTGGGAATATTTCACATTCACGTTTTCAAAAACTTCTTGTCAAAGGTTAAACATGCCATATACAAGTAAATCTACTGCTTACAAATCGAATATAGTTAGTAATCGCAGGTTTACACGCATTGTTCGTGAAAAAAAGACATGTTGCTGGAAATATATGTCACCTTCACGGTTTCAGGAAAAGTTTTTTCCAGTCAATTCATCAAACTAATGCTTTATCAGTTACAAATCTAACTGCTTCCAGAACACGAAGCATCATAGGAAATCATAATTTGAAAGGTACAAAAGTACCAAAAAGGAAGTTGAAGAGACCTTACTAGTAGCCACTTTTAACTAAACCAAACCAAATCAGTGGCGTTCGCAGCTCGAAAAAAAGAACAACACAGTTATAAATACAACGCAGCGTTGGTATTATTTTGGATCCGCACATATATTCTGCAATACAGTTGTACTAAATGATTAATTGTGGCACCATACTGGAGCAAAACAAGCAACAAAACCTCTGCATGAGAAGCCATTAGAAAGCCAAGCGAACTTAAAACAATGCGCCATGTTATATAACTATGCTTAATTTCATTCGTGAAACACTAAAGCCAATATCGACCGAAACAAACAACAATCACTCCTCGAATATATGCTAGCTCGTTCCACATACGCTAACAATTCCATAAGTAGAATGTAAACACTAGAAAGTTCGGTAAAATTATCAGACAATGTTTACATGAAGATATTAGTTTTGTTGTGAATTTTGTCGCCAATCTGTAAATGTGCTTTCCCGTTGTTGAATAACAACAAAAGCAGGTGACGGGGCGTAAAATTTGTCGCGACAGTTGAGTACGAGTAAACTGATACGTCACGCTGTTCCATTCATCCGCGTAATATTAGCAGAGTTGTCAGCTTCTAGCGTATGGTCATTTAGCTGATTTACTTGCAAGAGCTTGACGGATTTCTTATGACATTACTTGATCAAATAGCTTTTACTAAATTGCATGCGTGAAAAGGAGAAAACGATTTCCCGCCACAAGTGCGCTGGCGGGTGTCCACACGCACAGGTGACGTATCCCGCTGCGCGTCACGTGCGATTTGCCCGAGTACACGAGCTTCTGCTGGAAGACCGCTATCTAGTGCTTTTGAATTAAGAACAATTAGCCTGACCTAAGCCCTGTTTTCAACTAGCGATATATTTCGCGCGAAGCGACTTTTTGTATAGTTGAAATTGAAAGGAATTTATTGAAAACTAATTAGTTTCAGCTAAAAGCTCGTGAGACAAACAAAAAAGTCGCTTTGCAAGAAAAAAAAAAGATACCTGACCTTAGTACAAGATTGCCCCCTAATCCAGATTCTCTTTTGTCGGTGATGCTCTTGCGGTGCTTGCTTTTGATTCTTGAAAAAGGCTACTTCTGACAGACAAAAGATCTTACTCAAAAGTAACTTGCTACGAGGAAAGTCGCCAATCGTCGGCGACGTATGATCATAGGGAGCTTGTGCACTCGAAACTTCACGAACGAGTCGGGACGACGTCACCTTTGTTATCCCGATGTACGTTAATAAAGCTACAGAGCATGCACTCTTAACGATTTGACGACGTTCTGAGTATGTCGACGCCGTTAAAAATTAACAATTGACGGCGTCCACGTATACGACGCCATCATTAAGATGGCGTAACGAAGGCGAACGTTCATCATATTTCGTCGACAACAACGAACTGTCTTCATTTTCGTTGATCAGTGTGAGTAAATCTTTCGGTTATTGGAAAAATGTTCTTTTTACTGGTCACCAACAATTTATCGGAGTGCATCGCCGATGAAAACATGAAAATATTTTTTCAAAATTGCACTATTAACGTACAAAGCTCTTCATGATTTAGCACCCCAGTATATCAGAAACCTATAGTCCATCAAACACCAAAGTAATTATCAACTAACGTCGAATGATTGCCTTTTACTACAAGTTCCCAGAACTAAAGCCAAGACACGGGGGGATAAAGCGTTTATGAGTGCTGCTCCATCAATTTGGAATTCGCTCCCCATCTCAATTAGACGGTGTAAAACTCTAGACTGTTTTAAGAACCAACTAAAGACATTTCTCTTCAGAAAAGCGTTTCATACTATATCTTAGTGAAGTAATATTTTATAAAGTAGGAGCATGCTTTTTATTTTTATTATTATTTAGGACTAAAGTTATACTTGGTAGTTACTTTAGAATATTTTTTATACATTAAGCGCTACATTTAAATAAATAAATTATTATATTATTATTATATTATTTTTATGTAAAACTTACCAAGAGATTCGCGCGGAGCAAACTGCACTTGTCGCCTTGAAACTGCTTTTCAAGAACCGTGTTATCATTTTCCACATTACATGAGAAAAGGTTTAGCGCTTCGAAAGTCTTGTTGGTGATGCTCTATATAGAGTACAGACAAGAAGTTATTGCCGGAGCTGAAGTGCCACAGGTTGTGACTATTCGCTGTATAGTCGTACAATACGTATCATCGATCGAAGTGTTTTGAATTGGAAAGGTCGACTTTCTAAGAATGAAACTTTTAATCAAGGACGTTAAGCCCATTTTCCACTAGGCAGAAATCTCCGTGTGGAAAATAAATCTAACAAACTGATTGGTTAGTAATATATTTTGCCGCGAAAACGTCTTACGCGAACCAATCACGTTGCTAGATTTATTTTCCGCTCAGAAAATCCCGCCTAGTGGAAAACAGGCTTTACCTAAGGCCACGTCCACACGTATGCGGGTATTTTTGAAAACGGAGGTTTTTTCTCCGTTTTGGCTTTGCGTCCACACGAAAACAGCGTTTTCGGCAACCGAAAACGGAGGTTTTTTAAAACGCTCTCCAGAGTGGATACTTTCGAAAACGCCGTTTTCGCGTTTACGTGTGGACGGGTGAAAACAGAGGTTTTCGAAAACGATGACGTTGATGATCGGCTTTTCATAAGATGGTGGACCAAAAATGCATGGCTACTTTACTTGGGCTGATTTCAAATCTACTAGAATGCAATCAGCTCCATGTTACTATGCTAAAAGTTCACGGAGAATATTTAAGAAAGCGAATGAATATTGTAAAGATGATTTCCGTCTCAACGTCGCCAAGTATCGTTCTAAAACGACTAAATGAAAAGTTAGCTAAACTACGAAGGTTCTGGGTAAGGCCAGGACGAACGAATACAAAGCAAACATGCAAACACGAGATCTTTTTGGACGGCCGAAAACGATTCAAATACGCTACGTGTGGACGCGAAATTTTTTGAATACAGAGAAAAATCTCTCCGTTTTAGCTAAAAACAATCCGGATACGTGTGGACAAGGCCTAAGTCTACGAATCTAATACATTGAACGGATTGTACGAATCTATTAAATAGTGCGAGCAAGTAAAACTTGTCTTAAAAAACTTTTCATGGGAACACTTGCTCCGTGTACTTCAAGTTTCTTCGCATTGCAGGCCAACTGCAGATCTTGATGAATTCTCTTATTTTTAAAGCCCGTTTTCCACGACGCAAATTTGTTCGAGCGAGAACTAAATGCAGCAATTTGATTGGTTTACAGACTATTTCGTCGCCAATGAATTTTAAGCGAACGAATGGCGTGGCAAGATTTATTTTTCGCTTGAACAGACTTTCGTGGTAAAAAGCAGGCGTTAGGTACTTGCAGTTCGACTAATCTACTCTATCTAATCACAATATATGAGTAGGCAGAGGCAGCGGAATCAGGGGGGGCAATGAGGGCAAGTGGCCCCCTCCACTTTTTGTGTCAGGGGAAAATGTGCCTTTTTTCATGAAATTGGAATGCTTTGTTTCAGGAACAACTGAACTAAAGGGGCTCTTCATAGATAGCTACAGGTGCCCCCTCCCCCCACTCCTTGAGGTAATAAGTGTACTGCTGGCAAAGGTAAATTTATCTTATCAGACCACAAGCAATTTTATACGCATTATGCTCACCTGCCCTTTTTGGTGAGTGCCCCTCCACTTTTGAAGTGCTTCCGCCGCCCCTGTGTGTGTGCACAAACTATGTCTGTCTAGTCTGTATGTTTGGCAAAGTGGTTTGTCAAGCCTACTTATTCAATTTTTCTTCAACTTAGATCGTGCTTGTATGGATTTTTTGGCAATGCAAAATATTTGAAATTACTTCCCATTTCACAAGAACTGGCTTTCATAAAATACTCGGTGCAATCCGCACGTAAGGTATTTAATAATAGGCACTTTTGGATGGACGTTTACGGCGAACCGCTAACTGCTAACGGCAAACTTTAAATCACATTTGATTGTAGTATCAACAGTTTTCTAGAGCGAAATTGCCAAATCACGCTTCAGTTCATTATATAGGTTCCCGTGACATCGAACAATTGACACAGTTGACTTTAAAATGCGACTTAAACTTTGCCGTTTGCAGTCAGTGGTTCGGCCGAAGGCCAGTTCACACGGGCGATTTTCGATGCGATTTTTCTCATGTTGAACGATGTGATAGAGTGGATAACTGGCGAGTATACTTGGTCCAACAATTTTGCTAATGCACTCACCAGTCAACCTACTCGATCACATACACTAAAAGGAGAAAAATCGCAGCAAAAATCGCCCGTGTGAACTGGCTTTAAAGGTCTCTAGTATTAGACTCCCTACGATTCACGTTTACTTCAAACTCCAAACGGCAGTTTGAAGACAGGGCGTCGCTCAGTTGCATCACCTCGTGACATTTTGAAGGAGACTTTGATTGCTGTTGACTTAAAACAGGCAAACCTTGCTTTCTGCGTAAGCGTCACTCAATTTATTTCCGCACAGTCAACATCGTGATACACCCACGCTGGCCATCCGGTTATATAAAGTATGTTTTGGTGGCAAATGAAATTACATTTCAAGGCGTCGTAGGCAGTGGTTGTAGGTCGTTATTTAACTTTTCTATTTGCCACTGTAACCAGAGACTCCGAGTCGATTAGGAAACTGTTTTGGGATTGGTAAGTGAAAGATACGATGACAATGTTATAATGTTTAATTATATTGCGTTAAAACAATAATGTATTATTGTACAACCTGATGATGACCATACTGCCGAGTAAAATGACGTAATTCTCAATATTGATTCACTGCGGCCGGTCACTACTCACCTAGCTAGTGAGCCAAATATTCATATGTGGTCAACGTAAACATCATCGGCACAACTCGGAAAGCCGTTAAAAGCGCCAATATTCCATAATTAATCAGCTGTGATTTATGTCGAAACCTAGCGCAAGTCTTTCGAAATTTTACAGCGTTGATATTTCAACAGCATGGATGAATAATGTACTTGACGTTAGCATTCTCGCTGAGTTTACACTTTGTCATGGTGGCCATTTTTAAATTTTGACCTCAGTTAAACAGTTTGAACGATAGGGCCCTGGGTACGAGATGGATTGAGTTGAGTACAGTGGTTGAGTTTAGTGATGGGCGATACCAAGAATATCGATTCGATTACGATTACGATTACTTTTCTGACTAAGTATCGATGGTATCGATTACTCAAATGATTACTTATTGCGTAATTCTTTGAATAATATTTTTTGTGCAAAAACTTCGTCATGCTCACTCTATAAATTCATTATTAGTAAGGCAACACCACTTGGATATAGTACAATCAAGAACAATTCATCTTAGGAAATCGAAACGTTTAAAAAATACACATTTTAAAGCCGAAAGCAGTTACTTTATTTAGGACAAATTATTGTCTTAATTATTTTTCTATTTCCGGTCACATTTCCCCTATTTTGTATTCACGGAGTTTAAAAGAAAATGAGAGACTAGGTGCGCTTACGAGTTTAGTCTTAATTCTGATAAAGTGCACAGAACTGAAATATAAGCATGCAATGCACTTGCAAAATGTGAAGAATTTCATTTAATTCACATAGTGCTAAAAAGTAATCGTTATATTTCGATACCACTCTGGTATCGATTATTTCCGGTAGTACCCTGGTGTCGAGCGGTATCGATTACTCAGTAATCGGTAGTCGCCCATCTCTAGTTGAGTTGAATTGGTATAAGTTGGCATTCTTGGGAGGTTTGCGATAGCCAGTTGTGGTTTTGTGCAACTCTGTACCCTCCTTTCCGGGGCCCCATACTTCACAATTACGTTCACAATAGGATTGAAAGTGGACGCCATTTCCACAACTTGTGAAATGATTATGTGAAAATAATAAATAGCAAGGAAAACGAAGTCTAACTAATACCTAACGTTTTTCATAGTGCTAATCGTAACCTATTTCCCTAAGCAAAAACACTCACTTAAAGATTTATTCGAAATGAATATTATTTTTAACTGCTTCAAAATGGCTGCCATTCCGGCCACCATTTTGAAATTAGAGTTGAAGTCAAGTGACCAAAATCAAAATGTACGAGTAAAATGCAATCTAAATCGAAACACATTTGCGAGTTGATATATATTGTTCTTTATTTCATCGTTGATGTGAAAGATATTGGTTGAACTGTTTTGATAGAGCTTTTGTGCTCAAAACAAACACACTTATGGTCATGGAGGTGCATCGTCACAAAAACATAATATTGACTTTTAGGCTTAAGGAAAATTATTTGATTAAATTCTTTGTTATGCAAAAGTAGTGCTGGTGAAGCAAATTGTTTAAGGCCTTGGTTCGCGTCTTAATGTCGGTCACTGAGTGCTTTCAGTTGCATATTGACCCTGATCAGTTGACATTTATCATTTTTTTTTGGAAGCAACGTTTGATAGACAAGCAAGGCAGCAGCGACGCGTTGAAGAATATACAAAATACTCGACATTATGAAAAACACGGGCGGACAATCGACTCAGCAACTTGCTATGTCGACCACGTCTTTGGAAACAGGCAACTACAACTCTGAAAGGTACGATACGGAATCGAAAGACTGATCTATCAATTATCGTTCTGTTGTTATTATTTGTACAAAGTGTTTTTGCTGCAGTAATTCATACACATTAAAAACTCGTCGAATTTTCATCAATTTGCGGAAAAACTGTTCGCATGTGACCTACCCACCTAACTCTTGTTGAGTCCACAGTCTGCTAGCCTACGCATAGACCCTACTGAGAAACAATAGGGTCTATGCGTAGGCTAACAGTCTGCCCACGCGGTTTCGCAACACCAAATTAGATCTTAGTTTCCTCCTATTTCTCCGTGACCCTAAGACGCTTATGTGCACAAAACATTTTAGGGCTTGCTAAAATTTACGTTCATCCATTATTCGAGCGGTAACATTCAATACAAGCAAGTGGCATGCGTGAATGTTACGACACCACAGTATTAGGAGGGACAGTAGTACTACTGTTACGAAACATGAACTTTTATCGTGCTTTTAATCGTCGTCATTAGGTAACGCCTGTGTAAACTAAATGTCCTGCCTGTATTTGTAGTCATTAATGTCAGTAGTTGATGTATTATTTCAAAATAGCATGCCTCTACAAGTAATCTAAGCTCTATATAATTAGTTTGTATTTTAGTTTTGAGTCAGTCTTAGTTAGGGAGTGTTCGGTACACCAACTGACTTCTCTGCTCCAACTGTCAGTATAAACTTTAGTGTGTAATGATCTGATGAATGTGTTCATTTGTGGCGATAGCTGGTAGTAAAAGATCCCGAGAACGTTGCCAGGTCCTCGCGTAGACCAGAGCTAATTCCCAGCACAAAACGTATTAACACTACTTACGTTGCTGGAATCTTATGAACACTCTCAATTGATCAACACGAAATATTTGTATTAGAAAATATATAGTGTAACGATTCAAACATTTATAAATATTTGCATATTATTACAGACACCTAAGTCGATAAAGACGGGGATTTTGCGCAAAAAGATCTATTGTAACCCTTCTTTTAATAGCTTATTTAGTACAACGGAGATGCGCAATCCTAAATCTTGATATGGACACTTAAACACCTATTTACACGGCGATTTTTGATGCGTTTTCCTCGTTTTGAACGTTGTGATAGTTTGGATAACTGGCGAATGTACTTGGGGCAAATCAACCTGCTCGATTACATACGCTAAGAGGAGAAAAATCGCAGCGAAAATCGCCCATGCAAGCGGGTTTTAAGATTTTGTACAAGAATATATTTTGCAATTCTCGTTTAAATCACTGAAATATTTATGGGTATTTTCTTAATTGGTCACAGATCGAAGAAGAGCAACACACCCTTGATCATAGCCCTCATCGTTATCATACTTCTTCTTATTGCCGTGGCCGTTCTAACTGCACTCTACGTAGCCGAAAAAGATTCCGATTCGAACGGTGATAAATCTAACACCGTTGTCACTGGTTCTTCGTCAAGACCAACCGGCAAACCTGACTGCCCTACCACAACTAAGGCCCCACTCCCTGGACCACCGACAAACCCCGAGGTAACTTTTCCTCAGTTTTATTTGTCGTATAGTCATTTTGTACATCGTGAATTTATCAAGAAGCAAGAAAGATATCGATGAACTAACTATAGAGAACCGTGTGTTATCATTTTGTATATTCTTTCTAATTTTTAAATCAGAAAGTTTTTGCGTTATGGGCATTTGCATTACTTCGTTCAAGCTTGACCCCATAATATTAACGCAAAGTAGTGTGATTTCTGGACATTGAAATATTACTCTCTCATTAAAATGCTAGTTGAAGCTACTGTGTTGAATTAGGGACCTTAAGCATGTAGGACAGTAACACGATGACAACGGCCGAAGCAAACTCCTTCAAATAAATGTTAGTAACAAAACTTGTTGTATTATATCATTCG
>JAOBYK010497343.1:0-13214 GCA_025434845.1 Phenganax subtilis | reverse complement strand
AGTCACTGATACTACCGACGAGAAGATCTTAAAGCTGCCTGCCTTCCTGCGAGGTCGAGCGGCCAGTAACTTTTACGGGATGATGTAATTATAGCTTAGATTAGATTATAAATATGGAATGTAAAACGAAATAAAGTTGAGTTGGATTTGCACCACGTTGCTGGTGTGTTAGCTCGGTACGTTACAGTTGTATTACATAAGAGTTGATTGGAAAGTTTTAGAAGATGTGTGGGAATGTTTTTGAATTCTGACTATCCACCGTTTATGCTAAACGGGCTTCGTACAACCGGCACCGGGTCAAAGAACAGCAACAGCCGCAATTGTTATGCAAGCCAAAGAGCAACTCCAGCTATCGACCACATTATAATGTATACAAGAATGGATTTTGTTTTGGTCCCAAAATTGCGTAAGTCGATTTTTCTGCGATTTCAATGGCGGCCATAAACCTAGAGAAAGGCATTCACCCCCCGGAACAAATAATTTTCAATAAGGCACCCGGGGGTGGCAGTCCTTGTTTAGGGCACTTACGCCAAATCATAGGCTTGAAGACTAAGTCGGACATCTGTTAGTCTCTTATCTGTGTTTTGGTCCTCAATCAAAATTTAGTCGGTAGCTGGAATTTTCATCGAGGAGGTTTTCGTATTTTTTTAGGATTGTAGCAAGAATGAATTCCTTGCATTTAGCATTGGGTGCTACATTCCAGCAGCATTATTCGGGGTTATATAAAATTTTATTAACAGCCAAGCCACTGCCATTGTTGGACGCCACCGCTGCGCAAATTTCAAGATGGCAGCCAAAAGAGTACGCATGTGCAATTCATGGTGAGTTTAAGTAGTATATTCGCAGTTGTGACGGTTTGAACGTCAATATGGCGGCACGTTTTCACCCCATAACGTGCGAGATAGTGTACGTTACCAATGCATCAAAAATATCAGAATATGTCGAAACGAACAATTTATTCCCGTTTACACTACCAGCGACGTAATCAATTCATTATGTACATTATTGAATACAAATGTTTTTGTAATGTCGTACATGATATCATAGGCGCACGGGCTTAGAAAGTTTTTTTTCGGTGGGGGGAGCGGACGTAGTTGTTTCTCGGAAAGACCCAGTGGAAAGACCAACCTGGTCTCAGTACCAATTGCCCGACTAATTAATATTTTTGACTAAACTGGAGGGCTACCACTCCCCTCCCTGCCATGTAGGACAATGCATGATATGCACGCAAAACGAGCAGGTGTACTTTAGCCACGCTTGTGACAGTCACAATCGAGGTCACGACAATAGTTTTCGCCCACCACTCGCCCGAAAAAATGTGAATTTTAAAACAAAGTGCATGCTTCGCCCGCGCTGGTAAAACTGAGATATAGGTAATGTTTAATAAACGAGTGGGAGTGTTTTATCACACACACACACACACACACGTTTTAGATATGATAAAATACGAGCTGCGAGTTTACTAAACGGCTTCAAAACATGTCGATTGGATCACAGCATTTTGCAAAATAATTGTCCAAAATAGTTTCATATTGGCTGAGAAAATACGAATCGATAATTGAACTGCATTTTAACACATGTAAACACACAGATTAAGCATGTATGTCATTTGAAATTTCTTTGTGAATTATTGTTAAGTTTTTGAGCTTCTTATGTTAGAATAAAAATAATAGTCGTCTACTGAAATATTGAAAGACATGCATATGAGTCTACAATGAAAGGATAGTTGATTACAAGGTTGGAAGAGCTAGAAATATTTTGTATTCACAATGATTTGAGAAGAATATATCATTACAAAACATTAAAATCCAAAGAAAATCAAACAGAATTTAACAAAAGACATTTTACATCTTTTATTTCTCTCCATGCAGAGGGAATGCATACTCATGCCCTCTTGGCCTGAGTGTTTTATTTTTTTCTCCGGCAGTAGCTCAAGCAAAACTAGTTTCTTTCTGACGTTTTTGGCAAGAACGGCAAAAATGTACAAAGAATAAAAGTGTTTTATGAAAATGCTGGAGTGTTGAGGGTTTCCGTTGTGTGTGATAGGGCGTCTTTGTGATTATTAGAAATACTCTTAAATAAGCATGTACACGTGATAAGTTTAGTTAGAAGCAATGTTGTCATACTTACGCCTCAAACTTCAATCTTAACTAAATCGCATGAAATTGTGTCTTCAATGTGTAATCATGCTAATGTAGAGGGTGGAGCTACAGTTTAATTTCTAAACGGTTATGTAGCAATTTGAAAACATTTTCGGCTGAATGAATTGTTTACGTCTTCAAACTGTACGCCAGCGTGAGAAAGTACAAGCATTTAACGGGTTTGCTTATTAAAAACATGTCAGCTATTTTGGACTAATTAGCATTCTAATTAGTGACATTTGGGCGGCAATCATACAGACTTTCTATCTTGTTAAAACACGTCTTGTGATCAGGTGTACTCGCTTGGGCGCCAACCACTGTATTCCTTTTCACAAATACAACAATCGAAGCGAATTTTGCGCAAAGGCAAAGTTGTTTATGTGTTAGAAACTCGTGCGCACAATTATTAAACCACTGCAGCCACGTAAAATACCACTGATCATTAACGCAAATACTACATCTGAAATTTTAAACATTGTCAACGGAAAGGAACATAATTTGAATATTAATAAATAAACAAACTTGAATATAAAGTTGAAGATATTGTACACGTAAATAGCTAAAAAGCGGCTTGGTTGTTTTTAGTGATAAAGTATATTCCCAAAATGTAATTTCGCACTGTTTTGGTTTTATAGCCATAACATCCAACGTAATTTTTACGCTTACCCAGTAGAGTTTCGTTTGCTCTGGCAAACATTTCAATTCAACAGAACTGAAAAACAACATTGTGCATTACTACAACACCACTGATAGATAGTCGAGCTACTTATTGCAGTTGTTCAAGCCAAATGACATCGATCGCTCACGTTTTATAGATAAATCTTTTTGTCTACAGCGTGCTCGAAAAAACCCCCAAAACATGGGCACCTAAATTGTGCGTGAACTCCAAATTAGTATAATGCATTAAAACTACGTTTAGGCATTCTTATAAATTTGGTTTTGCTGTAACCCCCCCCCCCCACCCCATGGGCAAAAAATAAGGCAAAAAAATTATAAAGCCCGTTTCAGTCTTCGAACTTTTCAGGGGCCTAACCTTATGTAAAAGTCTTCGTTTGAGCTTATTTGCATTAAGGCGTGTTTATATGGGTGATTTTTGCAGCGATTTTTCTCTTCTTAGCGTATGTGATCGAGTAGGTTGACTGGCGAGTTGATTAACAAAACTGTTAGACCAAGTATACTCGCTAGTTATCTACTCGATCACATCGTTCAACACGAGAAAAATCGCATCGAAAATCGCCCATGTAAACGGGCCTTTAGATTCGGCACATGAAAAGTTCGACGTCTGAAACGGGATTTGCTGCGCTTGTTTTTGTATCCGTGGGAGACGCAGTCAATGGACAAATCCCATTATAGAATAAGTTTTTCGATCTAGGCGAAAAGGATAAATTCATCTACGCAGCTGGAAAGAACATACTAGATGTACAAAAACTGTTGTTCGCGAAAGGTTGCAAAATGCGGGAAAGACAGCTTTGCGAAATTTGCAAATTTTGCATATTTTCTATCCAGTGGCAGACACTTCACAAAATATCGAAGGGGCCTGAGGCCAAATTTTGAACATATACGCTAACAGAAAATTGTGGCAAAATTTATGTTTGTTAATTTACATGTACGCTGTGGCATATGAACGTAAATATAATAACAGAATTCAAATATTAATATGGCAACTTCATCAAATGGCAGTAAGTTTTATTATTTGCTACATTCTCTCAAAATCATTGGGGGGGGGGGGCGGGGCTCAACTCCCCGCTACTCCTCTAGTGTCCGCCATTGTTTCTATCACGTGCCGAAAATTGTTGCCATTTTTTCGGTCATGTTTTCGGCTCAGATATACTAGCAATTTCCGCGCGAACAGAAAAATATACCAAATTTGCAACCTTCGCAAAGTTCTCTTTCCCACATTTTACAACCTTTCGCGACCAAACATTGCAGTTTTACTACATCTAATGTGTTCTTTCCAGCTGCGCAGATGAATTTAACTTCTCTTTGCCCAGATTGAACTTTAATCTATTATGGAAGTTGTTCATTGAATTTTCATTGCATCCACCAATTTCAAATGCAGCCAGCCACTTTTTGTTTGAGACACTCCGTGCGAAAGACTAAGTTCTACAACATGAAAACTGGGCTTGGAAAAGGTCATGATGATTCCTACGTCACTTCCCAACCACAGCTGTAATCACTCATTGCGAGTCCCAGGCTCTTAGATTGACGTCGCGCAAATGTGAATCAACCATAAAATATCCGAATGTAGACGGCAGGTTTTCGTACGGTAAGCCCAAACTTGATAAGCACGTCAAACCAGTTGCGGGAGTAAGATTACCAAGATGAACAGGGTAAACTGGATACCATGAAGCCATATATGGCGACATCCAAAAAACATTACTTGCAGGCACGCCAGGGGTGACGGGATATGTGACGTCATTGTCAAAGAAAACGCCCGAATCACGGCTCGGACTCTGATTGGTCCACATGAAATCTTGGCTTTCTTTGAAAGTTGGCGATATTGAGCTTGATGCTGAAATGCTGGCCCCTGCCGAAGTGTAGCAATCTTTACTTTCGCGAGATCGTACTCTTTTAAAGCTATCATCCCTAAAACCAGTTTTGAAAATTTCTGAGGTTAGGTCATTTTTGAAGTCGTCACATCGGCGTCGTTTGGATTTTTGGGTAGAATTTTCCGCTGCATTTGCAAGAACTGCCGATTTTTCGTCGCTTTCAGACTGAATTTCAGATTTGATACAAGGTTCGAAAACTTCTGACTCGTCTGAGTTCATGTTATTTTTAAATTCATTGCTAGGCCTTCGGCTTCTTTCCAGTTTTTGGGCTGAATTTCCCACTCGCTTGTTAAAAATGGCAAAACTTTCGTCGCTTTCAGACTGAAATTGTGCTTTGATACCAGTTTTGAATGCATCGAATCGTTTGCGTTTGAGTTGACCCGAGTTTTTTTCAGTGTTTTGCGCACTAACAACTGTAGCTTTGTCGTTGGATGAAGCCGTAGGCTTTACTCCATTGTTTTCAAATACAGCCAAACTTTCGCCGCTTTTTGACTGAGTTTCTGATTTTTTGTCAGTTTTAACGGCGTCAAATAGTTTACGTCCGAGTTGAGCCGAGTTTCGTGTAAAATCTTCAGCGTTGTCGCTGTTTTCGTCACGCGCACTACGCTCTTCTTTTTCACCATCATCAAAAAGAATGGCCTCAATTGAAAAGCACGTTAGTGGTCTTGGTTGCGCCATAATTGAGTTAGCATTGTTTTGAACGCCTGTTGTTTCGCCTCCCAAACTCCTTGTCTGATTCACTTTATTGTCCGATCCGTATCTCCTTTCATCATTAATACATGCCGTGCCGGTGCGAACAAAGGCGTCCTGATCTGGGCTAACAACATGTTGATTGCCTCGGCATGGCGCAATAACATCGCCTTCATGCGCGGACGTCACGTTTGTTGACTCAGCGTGGCAAATCTCATTCTTAAAACCACGCTCAACGGATTCATTACAATTTTCTCCCACAACGGCTTGCTCCTAAAAAGGAGAAACGGAAAAGAAACCCAACTTAGGATTAGGTGACGCATCTAAATAACATAAACAAAGCGATAAGAACGTGCAAGATAACGAAATTTAAGTCAACCCAAAAAATGCGCGCGATTCTTAGCAAAACAAACCATTTAAGACAGCATCGGAACTGTCAACGTCTATAATTTCTTTAAAAAAAATCATCAAAAATTGCTACTTAATGCTGTGCATACATTTTAGGGAATATTTACGAAAGCTTTACATGTGAGGCCCACACAGAGAAGCAATTTTTCCTTGACAAGTTTTCTTGACAAGTTCACTTGGTCGTGTGCACGATCTCAATAGATTTTCGTTCATGGCCGTATACATACGCAAGTTATTTCGCTGAAAAGCCGGCTTGGCCTGGCTACCTTTTAAACCGCAAGGTTCCTTGTCATGGCACAACTTGTCAACTTTCGTCAAACGCGCGTGAAAAGTAAACTTCTCAAGGAAAAATTGCTCGTCTGTACGGATAACAAATTATCAATAATATAAAACAGAGCGCATGTTTTAACAGTAAATAACTTGTGACCTGTATACAGCTGCTATATCAGCGTTTTTTCATTTCGTGGGTAAAAATAAAATCCAAAATGAAAGTAAAGCTTTTCCTCTTTCCAAAAATGTCACCGTATAAAGTCTTACTTATGACTGTCGCGTGCGCAAGTTTCAAAAAGTGAAAAAGGAAAAAGTTCTACTTGTTTAGTTTCCGCTTGAAGTTTTGACATCGTTGGTTTTGAATAATATACTACAAACTAAGCGTAAAGTTAAAAATCCCTCAGAACTCAACTTATTGCTACAGTACAGTATCCTTACGTACAAAGAGTAACTTTTATTATAGCTTTTTGATATAGCTATGTTAAATGAGGTCAACTTGTCAAAATTGAAAACACATAGAACTGTTTACATCTATGAATTTTAAACTCAGTATTAAAAACACTTAAACTGCTCAACTTTTTATTACCGTTGATAGCTTTAATTCAATTCATTGCCGGCAATAAAGAAACCCGTTGCGATAAATAAGCCATATCAGTTTTAAATGCTACAGTCAGAGATTTTATGTATCAATCTAGCTTATTCATAAATGTATATATACCTTGCGGTTCAACTCATTATTTTGCGTAGTTGTCGCATTCGAACAATTATCACCAAGAACGGAAAGCCTGGTCGTACTTTTCTGTTTTTGCCTAGAACGGGAAAATTTTATAAATAAGAAACGGAAATGGTAGTTATATAGTGCAGACAATGTTTTCGCAGAGCTCCTAGGTCATCAGTCGACAATCAATAACACAATTTCTGCCCACCCGCGGCATGACATTACATCAAAATTTTGTTTACGTCTCGTATATTTAATTTCGTAACACCGTTCGCCATCGAACTTTCATTGATTCATACTTACCGCGATTCGAAATTTTGAAACAATCGCTCGTCTAAAATATTGCATTCCGGCTCCCATGTATTAAATCTAAAATGAGGCAAATATTTCAACAAGTTTAATATAAGTTTGCTAAATTTTGCATTTTGATTCTGATGTTATGATATTGAACAACGATATAATAAACATACTTGCTTGGATAGCCAAGCCATTTGACTAAATATTCGCGCCGTCCCTGTGTGTAAAATTTATACAAAGTTAGAAATATGTAGAAATGTAACAACGTGAAATGGCTTTGACGACAGACAGTCGTTGTTCTAATACCTTCCTAAAACGTTTTTTCAGCAATCTCTCCGCTGCAAATATGTCTTCAGCTTTTCCCTCCATACTAGACCTGTCTGAGCTGAGTAATCGTTTCGCAAACACTGTGTGAGCTGGCGAATATAGCACGTCAGGATATGACGTCATACATGTTTAAGTATTGTGATTAGCGCGCCTCGCACGTTCTGAGTGGGTTCAATTAGCGCTTGTAGAAATACAAGATAGCCGCATTTTGATACGAGAATGCACGAAATATTCACTTACATGCACGATAAGTGCATTTATGGCATCGATGCAAAGACGAATTTAGGGAAATTCCGCTCAATAAAAATTCCAAATCTTTAAACAATGACTTTTCAACATTTCCTTGTAACAGACAATTAAAAGCTTTTTGACTCACTTCAGTTACTTCCTCATTTCATTGTGGCTCATAAAGAGTAAAGTCCTCTTTTATAGATTTTGAATCATGTAATTATGTTACCTTGTCTTCGTTGTCTGATACGTGTTTGCGGTTTGGGATATAGTCTTCCCAAATTTGAGTTAGTTTATACACAGTGCAAATTATATATTTGCACGTGTACTGATTTCGTTGCGAAGAAGTAATACGGTGAACTATAATACCTTATTATACTACACATCTTACAGCTCAAGATTGGTGATTTCTGATACTTTTTATAATTCGGTATTAATCGGATCGACGGTTTTGAAATTACTGTGCCGCTGCGCCGCCTAATGGTATTGCGCTCAAAATCTTTTAAAATTTGGCAGCTCCAGAGAAACAACAAGGCTCTTTTCCACTAGGCCGAATTTTGCGTGAGGAAAATAAATCTACCAGAATAATTGGCCAGCAGTATAAAGCGAACCAATCACGTTCCTGGATTTATTTTCCGCAGCCAAAATTCGGCGTAGTGGAAAACGGGCTTTATAGAGAGGTTAGCGACGCCGGTTTCGTGAAACGTTTGCGGATAACCTTATTTTTATCACAATATTTTGAAAACTTCCGTATGCTAATTTCTACTGTGTCTTTCGATTTGTTACAGACTATAGATTTGTAGCTACAAGACTCAGTATCGCGGAAAATCAACACCAAAGTCAACCAACCCGTTCACATTATAACTTAACAAGAAATCGTAAAATCTCAACTTCTGTATTTAGAACTAGAAACGCAATTGCTCCCGATTCCAAATTCCTTGCGTATTTATTTGCGCGGAAGTTTTCAACTTGACAGGCGTATTTCATTCGCACATAAAGAAATTAAAGGCAACGATTATCATTTAAGCGTGGTTTAGAGCTAGAGGTAAATTACTTAAAATATCTTCCTACACTTTCACGGAGTCCCACATCTCAAGATTGCAACAAGCCTTTGCTAAACAAAAAATAAATTCTAAGGTTTCGGCAAAACTGGAGAAAATCGCAAAATCTTTGCAAAAATAAAAAAGTTTCTGCCAAAATTCGATATAAATGATCGTGAAATCACATGAAAATTGGCGAAATACGCCAAAATCTCAAGAAAATTTAAAGAGATTTTTCAGTTCAAGACATTTTCTTATGGTCGATCTGCAAGTAATTTCCCTCTCGGTTTAGATTTTGCATTTTCGTCGAATTTAGTATAACACGCGTATTTCTCACGAATTAAAAGTCTAAAACGTAATAGCTACTCAACGGCCGATTTAATGTTACTGTCACTGTTAGACCTTAATGAAAACTCGAGAAATGCAGTTTTTTCTTACAAATGTGCTTTAGCTTCTTCTAAAGTGCCATTAATGGTTCAATTTATATATAGTATTGTAATAAAATGGGTTGTCCTTGTTGAGACTTCACGTCTGTTGGCAAATCTCATATCAAACTAGTTTCATTTTGTGGGATGAAATATTTTGTCATGGAGTCTAGTTTAGCGTTTGGTGTTGCAAGAATATTGTAACCTATATCATACTTTGGTTTGCTGGTCAGTTTACTTAAAGGAAGTTACAAACGTTCGAATAAATGGCGACTATGTAGGATGTAATATAATTCACGCGTGAAGTGACAAATAAATTATTCATTGAACGATATGATACTTCAGATATGAGACCACGCTTTTTCCTTTTGCAACATTCCAAACACTCGTACAAAAACGTGCACATCCTATATGATATGACGTAAATTAAGCGAGTGCGTCATATTCCAATATTTAAACGGATGATGGTACTTTTTGAAACAAAATATTTAAAATTGTTTTGCAATTGCCAAAAAATCTTGGAGTAGCATAGTAATTAGTGATTGTAAACAGTAGCTATTCATGAACTACAGTTACGGCCAAACTATTTGTTTATTTTTTTACATTATATCTCAGTTATCACCGAAGTGCTGTACAGGTACAATAATAAATTACAAGTATATATTATATACTTCCTATAACAGCATATCTAAATATTTCCATCATATAAAATATATAAACTTAGCACATAATAGTACGATCAATACAAATGGTATAATATGACAAACTAAAACAAGTACACAACACATTACAATAAATAACAGGGAGGTTAAGATGCCGTAATTTCGCATAACTGCTACGGGTAGCGCTATTTTAATCACAATATCTGGCAGACTTCTTTACGTTTATTTCTATACATTTCCTTCCGATTTGTTGCAGACTATAGTTTTGTACAAAAGAATGAAGAAGTTAATTTTAGGTAGACGCACACACATTGCAGTAAAATCAACACGAAAATCACGTTACAAGAAATCGTGAAATCTAAACCTCTTCAACAACGCAGAACGACACGTTTCATCATTCATGTAAAAAGAAGCGATACTCTGCAAAAGTCTAGTTCAAATAATTTTATTTACTTTTTATTTTTTATTCAAAAATTTATTTAAACACGGTAACCATTCAGCAATAGCACTGTTTTTCAATGGGCCGTGACAATATGATAAAACCATAATATTACATTTGCTTAGAACGTATACCCGCTACCAAGAATACTAGTTACGCCTTAAAGCCCGTGTTTCACTAGGCAGTAAATCTACCAAACTGATTAGCTAGCGATGGGCAGCTCCACTCTCACGTTTTTTCACATGGACGTTCACGTACGTGACCTTCAGGTTGTGATAAAAATCCACTTGGCATTATAAACAGCTCTGAAATTTGAACGTGACCGTTCAGTCTTTTAAATTATTACGTGTTTATCTGTATATCTTTCTTATATGTTTATCTGCCCAAAATTTCTAACAGATACAAAGCTTAAAAGGATTTAAATCGATGCGTGCTAGACTTACGTACGCGTGGAGTTTAGTCGCACTCGATGCAAATGGTTCGTATTATCTTACGTTACTTTTTAATGATAATAATAAAACAATAGATGGTTTAATCACATGCTCTGGCATCAAAGGTAAATTGCAATATGTACAAATAAAAGAAATGAAACTCTATATTAAAACTAGAAATATTAGCGGTCTATATGATGGCATGACAAACTTACATGACACGAGTTTATTGAAGATTTGACAAAGTAGAAGTACTTCGATCTCTTTGATAGATTTGTGAAAGATTTGGAGCAAAAATGTTTTGACCGGAATATTTAAAATTAAACTAGGTCTTACTGCTTACTGCCATCAACAGCGCCGCGCCGATTTTCAACGTTGTTTACGATTGTCCACGTGATAGCTATATCCCAAAGGTCACGTCTACCTGCTGTCATTCAACGTTACGTTGGTCTATACTTATGA
Organism: Phenganax subtilis; assembly: GCA_025434845.1. Classification (NCBI taxonomy): domain Eukaryota; kingdom Metazoa; phylum Cnidaria; class Anthozoa; order Malacalcyonacea; family Clavulariidae; genus Phenganax; species Phenganax subtilis. Next base: position 2,127 of record JAOBYK010497343.1, on the reverse strand, counting down.
GTATTATTGTAGCGTCCTTGTACTACCAATTCCAAGCAACCGTCAACTGCAAACGTTTTCATGCTTGTTTGCATTTGAAAGTTGCATGATTGCCGCTAGAAATGTGTACGTTCGAATGACTGGAGTAGCTTGTGTTGACCAGTGAACTGTAATATTAACTGGAACGATAAGTCAGGGGGGGAAATTGAAGCCAGGATTTGGCAGCCATGCAGGTCGCTCCAGTTCTTTTTAAATTTTTTTGGAAAAAACAGCATTTTTATATTCAGAAAGTTTGGAACTTAAGTCTTGCATTTGTTTTGTAAAATGCATGTAAACTTAATTTAAAGAGTGACAGTTAAATTTACACTACATGCAATATAATTTGACAAAAATTATACTGTTATATATAAAAGTTGAAGTAAACACGAAAATTACAAAAAGTCCGCCGGATTTTTGCCGTTTTTTCTGAGTTTTTGAAAGTTTGAAATGCACTTAAGGGTTTAAACCTCCAAAATAGTATAGTTCTATGTTAAATACACTTATTTTCAGAGTTTCACAAAAATTGAGCCATTAGCCAAAGAAAAAATAGTGTTTTTATGATGTAAACACATAGAGCCAAGACAAAATATATAGTCGTTTCCGGGAAGAGATGACAAAATGCCAGTGATCCGGCTGGCTTCATCCAATTATAGGCGCCTTCTTATGGAGTTATCGTTCCAGTTGATATTACAGTTCACTGGTGTTGACTGGATACGCCCATTTCTTGTCAAAACGACTTCTCGTTCACGAAAACGTAGACGTTTCAAACAGCAGAAACATGGAACTCTCGAATGCAAACAAAGGTAGAAAAACGTTTGTAGTTCACGGTTTCTAGCAAATGATGTGCAAAAATGTTATACCAACGCTTAAGAATAGGTATAACGCAACGATTAATAGCATGACAATTGTAAACAACGTTAAAAATTCTGCGCGCGGCGCGCTTGATTGCAAAGAGCAGAATTCCGATAAGCAGCAAGTGGGCAACTTTAAAATATTTTACTGAAAACTGGGGTGGGTTGTTCGAAAGGTGGAAAGTGCTATCCATTGGATAGTGAATTTTTCAAAGTTCATAACATTGAACAAGAAAATTCGAAACTTCCATTTTGGTCAACGATATATATTAGAGACGTGTTTACACTACAGAGTACAGACCTATGACTGCCCAGGCGTTGGCCCAGGTCTGGCCGAAGGGAAATGCGTTGCGTTCACACAGCATCCTAATGAACATTTTGTTATGATAACGAAGGCTGGTCAAGGCCAGGAGGCGGTAAAACGTGTTCACACTCAAAGTCTTGGTCATGTATAGGTCAGGTCTGGGGCACCTTTGACACTGGCCTGAAAATAGCGGCCTATGCCAGGTCCAGGCCAGGTCCAGACCCGGCCGTGAAACCTGTTTACACCTAGGTCTTGGCCAGGTGTAGGCCTGTAGTGTAAACACGGCTAAAGCTGTGGATATCACTCGTATAATGTTAAAATTTGAGCCAAATAATGCATCAATGGAAAATTTTACGGAGGCTACAAAAAATACTATCCAGTGGATAGCGCTATCCACCTTTCGAACAACGGCCCCAGTACTCAACCGTGCAAAAGCTATCTATATAAGAGGGAAGGTGTTGTTGAATTATATTTCATGAAACAGACCTTTTTAACAAAACTTCAACATTTTAAATAAAGCCTCGGTTAATGCTCATTAGGGAGTTTAAGCATCGCGTTCAAAAGCTACGGCAAACGGCAGAGCCGTTTTTCTTGGCAGATTCGTTTCGCCTGTCTTCTTTATGGATTTTCCATTTTATGTTACACAGTTTCGTTTTAATATCCTGTTCTAGCACAACTAATTATTTTTGTCTCACTAGTTTTATTTTGGCAATTTTTTTTTCGCCTGGTGTCGGACGTTTGCCGTCAAGCTTAAGCTCTCAATAATAATTCAGAAACAGCGAAGGAAGCTCTCTCTAAGTTATGCTCTTATATAGCAGAATATCTAACAAACTGAACAGTTGGCAATATATTTTGCTGCGAAAAAGCCTTCTAAGCGAACCAGTCACGTTGCTAGACTTATTTTCGGCTCGAAAAATTCTGCCTAGTGAAAAACAGGCTTAAGAAATCCTCAAA
>JAOBYK010497232.1:0-13215 GCA_025434845.1 Phenganax subtilis | reverse complement strand
GTTTTGAATTAAGATTTGGAAAAAAGAATGAACTTATCGGTGCTTCATTTGATGGAACACCAATTTTTAAAGTGAAACAAGGGAATCTTGTTGAATCAAGAAACAAAGCTTACATTGATGCGATAAATAAGTTTTATAAAATCTCATCAAAACCAATCAAAGAGCAAAAACAAACTGCTAAAAGTCAAATAGAAGAAAATATTGAGATGCAACCTTTAAACACTGATAATTTTCAAGAAATGCTTAATGCTAGTAAAGCTGAAGAAGAAATACTTTCTCAAGTTTCTGAAAATTCAATTTATAGATTAGAAGAAATGACTGATGAAATATTAGAAAACGTAGATGCTTCTTTCATAACTGATGTAGAAATTAGAGAAGTGCGGGGGTATTTACATATGCCAGAAGGTCAAACACCGGAACAAAAAATTCAAACTTTAGAAAGTGAGGTTGAATATTGGAAAAGAATGAAACAGGTCTCCACAGATGAAAGAAATAAAACTGTCTATGACACATTTCAAAAAATTGCTGAATTAGCAGCTGATACATAAGATTGGAAAATAACATGAGAACTAAAACAACCGAAGCTGAAGAAATTATTAGAGAAGATGTTCAAGCAAATGACTTAAATAGATTTGAGAAATTCAAGAGATGGGCTAGAAAAAATTTGCTCGTTTTGAGCAGTGTTGCTATAGCAATAGCAGGAACTATAACAGCAATCATAAGTGCTGCAAGGCCTATAGTCAAAAAAGGAGCTCAAGCAACTAGCGCTTTTGCTAAAACTTTAGCAAAAATAGCTAAAGAATTAGGTCCAATCGGAAGTACAATCTTACACTTGATTGGTACTGCTTTGAAATGAGGAGCAAAAGGAATAAGTTTTTTAGCGAATAATTTATGGACATTAGCTTTAGCTTTAACTTGGTTTGTTTATGACTTTTACAAAAACAAACGTAAAAAATAAAAAAAAGTTACTAAATAAATGAGCATGGAAACTTTAATACCAGGTTTTAGAAAATTAGAAATGAGTGATATTAAAGGTATTAGAACTAAACATGTACTTACTTTTAATCCAAACAAGGCAAATCCTGGAGAAGAAAGTTACGTCAATATTACAAATTTGAAATCTGATACTTGTTTGGTTCCTGACAGTTTGAATTTAAAATTTGATTTTGAAAATAAAAATGACAAATCATGGTTCTTAAATAATCTTGGAAAACTACTTGTAGAAAAATTAACTGTATGTGTTGGAGGTGAGAATGTTTATAATAATAATGGACAAAGTGAATTGGAAGTTTACAAAGATCTCTGGTTACCTGAACATGCTCGAGATGAACTTGTAGACTATGGAATTGGTAATGAAATACGAGGAAGTTAATTTCCGGTTCTGATGATGGTGTAAAGTCTGGAGATACTCAAAAAGTGTCAGATGCTTTGGTAGCCTCAGTTCATGGAACAAAACAAAAAATAAAACTTAATAAAATTATAGGTGATCATGGTCTATATTCTCCATACTCTATGGGTCATAATTTTCAGTTTAGAATTACGTTACCAAAAGCTTCAAGTATCGTGGTTGCACAATCTGGAGAAAATGTAGAAGGATACACCTTGGAAAATATTGAATTAGAATATGAAACGATTGAAAATGAAACTTTAGTAGGTCAAGTCATTTCTGGATATGATGTTGGAAGAAGTTTGAGTTTTGAACATGCTACTTTGATGAAAACTGAAGAGTGGGATAAAGCAAGTACTTTAATTAATTAAACCATAAACATTCCTAGAAAAAGTATGACAGCTATTGTGATGTTATTCAGGAATAAAACTGTAACAGATAGTGGAGAATATTTATACCCAAAGATAGAATCTGTTAAAGTTACGGTTAAAGGAGTACCAAATTCTGTTTATAGTCAAGGAATAAAGAAAGAAGACTTGTACCCAGAAGCGAAGAGACTTTTTGAAAACTATGATTCCAACATGACTATAAGAAAATTCTTTAAGGATAAATTTGCCTTGGTAATTGATCTTAGAACGATACGTGATAAAAACTTTGTTGGATCTGGAAAGAAAATAATGAATACTCAAAATGGAATTCTTCTTGAAATTGTCAAAAAAGCAACGTCAGCAAATGTGTTGTGTAGGATACTCGTGATTAGTGATGGTCTGGTTAATTTCAAAAACAAAGTTATTGAAAATGTACACTACTAGAGTATAGCATAAAAATACTTAACATGTGGTTTTGGTTTCTATACTTTTAAAAGTATAGAAACTTTTTTTTTTTAAAAAGCTGACCCGTTTCTGAGACTGGGTAGCTAATCTTAAAGTCCTAATGTGTAGCTCACTGGATGTTTTAATGATATATCTAACCTTGCATACGTAACAGTATTTAACCAATCTAAAATATCATCTTTCTCCACCTTAGAAACAAGATCTAAGTATTTTTTTACGATTGCATTCATATCATTACAATCTGGGTTAAAAAAACACTACAAGTCTGGAAATGTTATCCCTAAAAGGTTTAGCAATGGACGTAAATTGTTGTGTAATCACATTCGTACTAATTCCAAGATGTCTTCCTCCAAATCCCAATTTTATGAGTTCTGAAGTTCTTTTTTTCACAAAGGCTCCAGAAGCACAATCATCTAGAATAATCAATGAATTTGTACCTTTAGCAAATCCTACGATATATTTTAGGTATTCTTCAACTTCATCATGTTCACAACATATAGACATAAATTTTTCATCTTTTTCATACTTCCAATTATGATATGTTCTATTGTACTCATAGGTAGGACAAATTAAAAATATATAATCAAAATGACCGAGGTACTCTTTTTCAATTAACTCGAGTAAGTAATAAGTTTTACCACAATTAGTAAATCCAACCATCATCATATTAAACGGTTCTGTAGATGAGCTTTTAATTTCAGGTGGTTTAAATTGTTTTGATTTACTAGAAATTTCATCTAAGAGTCCTAATTTTTCTCCTTAATTATGTTACTTGTAACTTTATCATTCATTTATTTTATTAGAAACATGTTCAGATGTGTTTGTGACATCATCAGGCATGTTTGAACTTGTTTGAACTGGGGAATTCCCTTCATTCATTTTCTTATTGATAACATGTTTACCCACAATAAGTCCTCCAGAAATAATTTGAATGAGAGGAATATAAGGAGTAACGTATTCAAAAATTAGTTTCACGTCTTGATGAAATGGTTTATTATTTATAAGTTCTTTTCCAAGTTTTGTGGAATCATCAATGAGCTCAAGATGTTGTAAAAGCTCTGAAAATTTTCCAACAACTGTATCAGCTAACATTTCATTTGTTTCTAAAAGTTTTCTCTTTTGTAGTCTTTAAGAATTCGCTCAAGTGTCTCATCTTTTGCTCTTTTAATATAATTTTTAGTGTATTTAATTTCTTTTTTATCAGCAAGTTCAAAAAGTGTTTCTCTGATTGTTTTCTCAGGAGAGGTGTCCATTTATTTAGTAACTTTTTCTTGTTACTTTTATACACAAAATCTATAAAATTTTAACCAATCATAACTTAGAATCTAAGAACAAGTTTAAGCATGTCTAAGCATGTTTGAACATGTTTAGTATAAATTAGTATTACGTTCATGCACGAATTTCATTTTTGACACTTTTTAACATTTTTGACAGATTTTAGCTCATTTGCATAAAAAGGGGCAGAGTCAAAATGTGGCAGAATCCCTTTTTTTACACTACTTGGAACACACATAGAATCCGACAGGTAAAGGACACAGAATTGCTCACTGGTGTTCCTAATCACATATACGCATTTCCTGCACAATACGGATTAGAGGATTGTGGCATGTTGTAGTTAATTGAATTGATTCTGTAAAAAATTTTAATGGAGTTTCATGTTATGTGAAACCCTAACAAGGTTAACTTACATTTGTTTCTGCTATCCAACTAGGATGGTCAGTCACAGAAGAAAGCCTTAAAGAGGCGGCACTTCATTCTGGTGTTCTACACATTGAGGAAGATGTTTTGAAGGCTTCGGTTAGAAGAGAATGTGAGAGATGGGCTGCAAATGTAGACGAGGTTACCACTGAGGACTGGATGAATGCATATTTATATGTTAGAGAAAATTATTCTTTGTAGACTGACACAAACCAAGTCAACCACACAGTTATCGCAGATATCTTTACTTCAATATTCTTTATCCTTATGATACTTGATCATAGCGTTTAACAATTATATACTAGAAAGTGGTTTGAGTGCTATATTGTATGTGTATGTGGAACAACTAAGGTCAAATCTTTGAAAACTGTAAAAATAGCCCAAGTATCCACAAAATGTTGGCTGAACAAAGCAAAGAGGTATGATGTGGAGTAGCCCAGAGGTCAAAACTACTTTTAAACCTTATGAATTCACTTCCTCAGTGAGAATCTTTTGGTGAACTATCTCACAAGACCTTATAACCATTTAAAATTCAGGTCCTAATCCTAGTATTTTGCAAAATTCATTGCAGATATGTGAACTACAAAAAGACTCGATCGCACCACTCGAAAGGTTTCCTGTACAAAAAAGGTATTCACCATCTACCATGGACTCTTTTGTTGCAACTTCTGGATCGCAAACTTTGTCATTGCAACCCTGTATGTCCAATACCATCAGCTCTTTATCTGATCGGATGAAAGAATCATGTGCAAAGCACTCTGCCTTCTTGCAAGTGTTGCTGTCTGGGTCACCACATACTTGTCCTGTGTTGTTGACATACTTGTTGAAGTTGCCAGGAATAAACAGTAACACATTCGTCACCGCACTTACTGAAGTAAACTTTGTTGTATGACAACACCGGGCCAAACTCTTCCAATTTATTGTTTCTCACAAGTTCTTGCGCCAATTGTGCAGCAAAATTTCTGGCAAGACAATGCATTTGCACGGTTTTTTTTTGTATGTTGCTCAATGGTTTGACATATCACTTCTATATCTTCGCACATTTTTTTAAAATTTCTTTTTGACTACCCAAGTTGCGTCTTTATATCCCTCCGTATGAGTAGTCGCCTTGAAAGCTTGATGGAATCCACCAGTGCCAAGAGGATCTTTGCTCAATTCGAACATTACTTTGTCGGGATTAGTTGGCCATGTCAGATTTGATAAGTCGAACCGATACACCAATATTTCCGTTAGCGGTGATTTTATTTCCCTGCTGAGTTTAAGCATATCTACTGCTGACATACTTTGTGGGACAAATTTGCTCACTGTCAAAGGTGATCGAACAGCAGACACGGACTTCAAGACATCGACCTTCCTTTTTTGTCCCCTCTTAACAGGCCTAGGTTGGCGAGGTGAAACCATGTCTGAGGTTGCATGCAATGCAGCTTTTGTTGTATCTCCTTCGATGAAGCGTACGTGTATGACATTTAAGCTTGGTATTTGCTTCATCGTTGCGCACGAAGGGCCTTGTTCACCAGCCAGTATGTCACAGAACATATTTTCACCGACGCAGTAATGGTCCAAGCACGCACGCTGAATGTTTGGCAACTTAACTTCTTCATATTCATACGACACAAATTCTCTTGCACTGATTCTTGTATACTTTTGTGCTTTTCCCAACACATCAGCGCTCAATCTTTGAACGGTCATCGCTTCATCCTCTAAAATTTTTGCATCTGCAGTAGCCTTTTTCTCTGTGTGTTTTTTTTGACATGGCCTTCATAAAATCTTTCCAGGAAGACATCTTAGCATATGTTGCGACCAAGCACATGGACTAAGCACATGGAAATAGTGACGTCATACATGCATGCAAAACAAATGCATGTGACTCGTGTAGCAGCGCGACGCATGACGGGATACTGTGAAAACGCTAGGCCAAGAGTAAAATTATTTCATATTAAAACGATTTTATTTTAAGAGCATTCAAACATTTTTCTGTGAAACTGGCAATTTCATGATGTTTGAAGTCAAAGTTATGCGCAGATGGTCATAAGAAATGCTCTGCTGCTCTTTAAATATGCATAAATTAAACTCGATTTGAGTGATAGCGCCAGGCCGTTCAAAAGTGAATTTCATTTCATTCTTACATTGAATTTACTTTGACTTATGCTTTAATTTAACTTTATTTTCACTTTATTTGTAAAGCGTTTTCATTTGTAATTAATTTTGAATTTAATTTTGATTTTATTTAAGTTTTTATAAAAATAGTATTAAAACACCCAAAAAAAAACGAATGATAGCGATCAGCCACCATAGACAGGGTTCGAAATAGCTGCTGGTGATAGCCGACAGTTTCAGAACCTTGCCGGCGATTTTTGATTTCAAAGCATAGGGAATCAGCGAAAATATCTATTTACGGATGATTCGCTTACAAAAACACGAGAATGTAATTAACAGTAGTATATCTAAATATTATCATGACATATATTTTCTTATTGTTTTGAACGTTTTAACACAGAACTTGTTAATGTTTGTTCCTGCACCGAATAAAATGTGTTTCTGTGTAACTGTTCTTGCAAATGCTGTGTTGGTTTATATCACTATTGTTTGGCCTATATTATGAAAACAGCTGGCAATAATTTTTTCCTACAAAAAACAGCCTACAAAATTTGACATATATTTACAGCGTTATTTCAAACCCTGATAGAGGAGAATTTGTTCAAGACAAGGTTTAATTTTTTATGATTGTAAAAGAAGGTCAAGAAAAATTTTTCTCCAAGTCCTTGATGAACGCCTTGTATGCCAAGGCTTGGACACCTAGACTTTGGAGTGATCTTGGCACCGTTAGAGAATTCGATCTCAACGCCAACCAACATCAACCAAATTATTTTGCTTTTAAAATTTATGTTGACAAGACAAGTTTTTTTCAAAACTAATTTTCCGAGCTTGGTGACCAATTACTTAAATAAACAAGACACAAAAGATATTCGTCATGCCAAGTTTAATTACCTGGAGGATCTTTTTTTTTGTAGTTTATTAGCAGCTTATGTTATTTCTTCCTTGGAAGATATGTCGATCGAACACATCACAAACCCGAATCAACCAAAAGTTATAAGCTTGAGAGTTAGATCTTATTTTTATTTATCACATGGCTAGATTCTTACGAGATCCCAAAAAACTAACTCCTTTTGTTACAAAGGACATCCTAAACCTTATTCAAGAAAATATCCCCATAAAAAATTTGGAAATATAAACTCATGCATACCCGGGCCAGGATGGATTATTTAAACAAAAAATACGACCCCCCACAAAACAAGAAATTTCTGTTACCGTTTTCCAAAGCATAACAGGAACATGGATATTTTGGGGATAGGCTATCAAGAACTCAAAAAAGTCGTAAACAAAAACCCAGACAATTGGAAACGTTTTATCAAACAAAAATCTGATGGGCTTACGCATTTAGGACAAAAATTATTACAACAAGCGATGGAATCTTATGTTTATAGTATATTGGGAGCGCAGGCAAAAACGCGTTGGTCGATTGTGAATCAGGGCGCAAAATCTAGCCAAACCCAGGATGAATTTTATACGCTCATTCAAGAAACGATCATTAGCGACAAGAACTTGATCGAAAACATGAGAATCCCTATTAAAAATACCCACGTGGCGTTGAATATGGCTCTAAGTCCGGGGGTTATTTTAATTCGTTTGAGCATGATTATCCTGAAAGAACCAATAAAAGGCTGTAATAATGTTTTGACCATAGCTAGTCTAAACATGAAATTTGGAGTGAACATGGAACTGAACAAGGTGAACAAAACGATCCAAAAAGAATTTAAACCCACGATAAAAACAACAAAAACACCCAAACAAGAACTTAAACCCACAATAAAAAAAACAAAAGCGATCCATCCAAAACTAGATCAAAAACCAACAATCGAAACCGGCTTAGTTCCCTACAAATCACCTGACTCTATGCTCAAAATCCCAATACTAGAATATTGCTCCATGCTCGTAGGTTTTTTAATAGCATTCTTATTATAGTAAATGAGCAAAGTTGAGACTGTTTAGCAACCACCCAAGATAAAAAAAACCAGAGTCTGAACAAATGAAACCAGTTAATGAAAAAACGAAAAAAGAGAAACAACGCTTGACGGAGGCAAGCAAGAAGGCAAAGGCAGCCAAGAAAAAATTAATGGAACAACAAATATCGGGACAGACAAGCAAATGTAAACAAGGGAGGTATGAGGCGAGCACGAGTGTTTTAAGTCTAAGAAAAATACTAATCGTTTGTTTTATTCTTGGACTAACCTTGATGATGTTTTTTAATGTTTATAAGAATAATAAACACAAATCCAAACAAAAAAATTCCAGCTCGGATCACAAACCTAAAAAACAAAAACCTAGACTAGATATTTTTGAGTAAAAACTAGATAATTTTAATTTTTTGTGTAGTATTATTATAATAAGTGAACAACTTGTTAATAGTCGAAGAATTTTAACAGCTAGTTTAGCAACATTCATTGCTGTAGGAATTTCGATGATATTTGAAAGGTTCTTTAAAGAAACCTTGATCAGTGCAAACTCCTTTAAAGACATTTTCAAGTTAATCATGGCCGTGTTTGTAAGCAGTATGGTTATGGAAAACATAACGAGATCAGAAAAATTTAAAAACATGATGCATGAACTCAAGATGAAAACCGAGAAAAAACTTGAACGAGAAAAGAAATCATAAATAAATGGCTGCCATAGCTTCGCAAATGGGTTTTGGACTATTTAACGCCGTAGCCTTTGCAAGATCAGGATACTCGTTTAGTAAGTTTGACAAGTCTGGCTATGAGGCAGAACTTCATCAACTCAACTTGGCCATGGAACAATTAACTAGAGATAAGGAAAAATTTTACGAAGAGCAAATGTTGGCATGACAAAAGGAATTAAAAGCACGACAAAAAAAATACGGTGCTAAAAAAGATTTTGAAGAAACGAACAAGGATCTACAAGAATTAGATTTAGTCTTAACTAGAAACGAGCGTAAGCAAGTTGAATCTAATCTAAGCAAAGCAAACCGAAAATTCCAGCTTAAAAATTATTACAAGCCAGGAAACGAGTTGATGAATTGTTTTAAGATGATGAAAATAGTTTTGGATATAGGGCTCGGAGCTGTTTTTGAAAAAATGTTGATGTTCGGCTTGAAGATTTAACAAGAAATCTTGAAATAGTTGACAAATCACCAAAAATATTTCAAAATTTTTTTTGCACCAAGGTTCTTAAAAAGTTAATTTTTTTGTGGTGGAAAAAATCTTGTTTAATAAAATGAAAGAAAAAACTTTATCTACGATTTGCATTGTAAATCGAATGATAGAAAACAACTTCAAAACCAAAAAAGAACACCTTGCCTTTTTAAAGAGAGAAAAACAAAAAATCAACTTTTCGATAAAAAAAAACGTAGTGGATTTAAGGCAAAACAAAGTCTTCAACACCTAAGACTAGAAAGAAAAAGAATTTTTATTCTTAAAAACCTGCTAAGAAACAATGACATTTTGATTGGACTGGGGTGAATTTTCCTGCAGGAAATAAGATGTTAATCGATTCGAGAAAAATAACTCCAGGTATGGAATAAACATTCTTAGTCATGATGATAAAAAAATCTTCACCTTATGAGTCAGCAAGAGGTACTTGAATAAGAAGAAAAAAATCTTGACCTTGTTTTTATTGAAGAATAGTAGTAAGAACAGCAACAATGAAAATGAGCATTATTGCGTTGTAAATAGCATAAGTAGATAAGACTCTAAAAAGAAAAAACATTCAAAAACTTTTGTTGTGCATATTGTTTAACAAAACTTTGGTCACAAGAAAAATTAAGTCTCCACGAAGAGTTGTGATCTAAGGAGGAACCTGTCCACACGATTTTACCCAAAAAATGTAGCAATCTTTGTTTTAAAAACTGGATGAAAACAAACCAGTTACCATGGATTATTTATGCCGACTATGAGTGTTTTACTAAAAAATGTTAGAAGTTGGTTTCTAAACAAACCACAAAACGTCAAACGCATCTTCCTAGCGGGGCTTGTGCAAGGTTCGTGAATGCGTTTCCAGAAATAGAACCTCACGAGACTAAAATATTTAATTATCCTTCATCCAGAGATAAAATTTAGAGATTACCTGGAGCAAAAAAATGCAAGACTTGTACAACAAGTATAAATTTCCTCAAAAAATGTTTACAACTAAGACAAACCTTGAAACCTTTAAAAAAGCCTCAAATTGTTACACTTGTGGTGTATGTTTTAACAAGATAAACGATCATTGTCACTTTTCTCGAGAATTTAGAGGTGCCGCTTGCATGAAATGTAATCTAAACATGAAAGCACCAAAATTCATCCCCGTTGTCCTACACAACCTGGAAGAATACGATTCTCATGTTTTCATTAAAGTCTTGTCCAAAAGTCCAGGAGAAAACAGCGCAATCCCTAACTCTGACGAAAACTATATTACTTTTTGTAAAAGGCTGGTGGTGGACGAAATTGTGAACATTAAGGGTGAGACAAAACAAATCAAGAGAGAACTTAGGTTCTTGGACAGATTTAAATTCATGAATTGTAGTTTGTCGGATTAGGTTTCTAAGACAGAAAAACTACCTTATATGGAATCGGGGATTAAAAAGTTTTATCCTTGGATAAAAAATGAACACTTAAACTTGATAAGACAAAAAGGTTCTTTCCCCTACGATTGGTTTGATAACATGGTAACGTTTTTTGATAAAAAATTGCCAAAACATAAAGAATTTTATAGCATCTTAAAACAAAAAAACGTGTCTAAGGAGAAATACAAGCGAGCACAAGAAATTTGGAAAACGTTTGGGATGACATATTTTAAGGAATATCACAATCTTTACTTGATTTTGGACACGTTGTTAGCAGACGTTTTTGAGAACTTTAGAAACGTTGCCATGAAAACCTACGACTTAGATCCAGCTTGGTATTACACTGCACCGGGGTTAAGCTTCGACGCCATGTTAAAGTTTACCAAGGTCGTGTTGGAACTACTTTGGGAACCGGACATGCATTTGTTTTTTGAAAATCCCCACGGAGGTGTTAGCATGATATGTAAGAGAAATGCGGAAGCTAATAACAAGTACATGAAAAATTATGATCCTGAGAAACCTAGCAAATTTATTATTGGAGTTGACTCCAATGGCATGTATAGTTGGGCCTTGAGTCGAAAACTACCTTTTTCAGGCTTTAAGTGGATGACAGACCTTGAGCTAAAAAATTGGAACAAGCTACCAAAAGATCAAGGATGTTGTTTGGAAGTCGATCTAGAATATCCGAAATCGCTACACGATTCTCACAATGATTTTCCATTGGGAGCCCAACACGTAGAAGTTAACAAGGTAGTAAAACTCATACCCATGTTGGAAAATAAAACAAAATATAGTATTCATCACAAATGGTTGGAATTATTTGTAAATTATGGGTTAAAAATCAAAAAAATACATCGAGGCTTAAAATTTAATGACAAAGATTGGATGAAGCACCACATCGATCATAACAACAGATTAAAAATGGTGTCTACTGGCTTTGAACAAGATTTCTACAAGTTAATGTGCAACGCAGTCTGTGGAAAACCATGGAAAATGTTTGAAACAGAGCCGAAATCGTCATTACAAATGATCCGGAAAAATCACAAAAATTATTTAATAAAATAATTTTTAAAAACGTCATCGAGTTTGATGGTAAATTAAGAGCAATTCAACTCTATAAAACAAAGTGTTTACTAAACAAACCTATCTATGTTGGAATGTCGGTTCTGGATCTTAGTAAAATTAATATTTATGAGATGCATTACGACTTCTACAGGAAAAAATTTGGGGATGGAGCTCGATTGCTGTGTACGGACTCCGACAGCTTGTACTACGAGATAGACTGCAAAGATTACTAGGAAGAAATTAAGCCTCATCTCGAGCAATGGTTCAACACGAGTAGTTACGACGAAAATCATTCTCGAGGACGTAAGACACCTGAACAAGTCTTTAATAAAGGTGTCCTGGGGAAAATTAAAGACGAATATCCCAAAGATCTACCTAAAAACTTTATTGGATTGTGACCAAAGTGTTATAGTATCTTAACAGATCAGAGCAGCGAGAAAAAAAATGTAAGGGTATCACCAAGGCTACAATAAATTTTAACTTGCTTCATCAAGACCACAAAGATGCACTGGAGGAGAATAAGACAATTCATAAGTTCATCAATTGAGAAATAAAAATCATGAAATTTTCTTGGAGGAGACTCATAAGCTAGCCTTAAGTATTAATGATAATAAAAGAATTATCTTAGATGACGGCGTTCACACAATGAGCTATGGACATTGGAGAACTAAAAACTTATCATCTTAGCCCTCTTTTTGTTTTGACTCTGTTTCACTGCAGATCCAAAGCTGTTTACGAGTGAGTCGCGAACGAAGTGAGTTGGGGATTGATTGGGAACATGTTTGACCTGACCCATAAACTATGTGGGTCAGGTAGTGGATCTGGTTTTGACTCTGAATGTAGTCTTTACTACTAATACAGATTCAAAACTGATTATGGAGCCAAGGGGTTCTGTTTTATACCCCTGTGCAACCCACCACGATTTTGAACGTGTTGGGGACCTCTTTGGGATCTGGTGGGGGACCTGACCCGTCAAAACGACAGGTCAGCTTTGGTACCCCTTGTTTGGGAACTGGTTGGGAACTTAAGGGTAACGATTCGTTACCCTTTCATCCATTTGCTATTTGGATGACGTGGGGGCATGGGGGGTTGTGTTTGAGAACTGGAGGTGAACTGATTATGAGCGAAGCGAGTTGCGAATGAAGTGAGCTGGGAACTGGTTGGTAACACGATTGTGATAGGGTTTACAAATGTGCTTGTGATCTGTTTGTGATCTGGAGGGGAACGTGTTTGTGATCTGTTTGTGATCTGTTTGTGAACTGGAGGGGGAACTGGATTACAAGCGAGCTGGGATCATGTTGGGGCATGAGGCGTGAAGGAGATATGTCGGTGAGGAGGACTTGGGGAGGTCGGGAAAAAAGGAATCGGGTGTTTAACTGGAGTCTAGTGGGAATACGGCCGGAAGCCCCTAAATCTATCTAGTATTTATATATATATATATATATATGTATATATGTATATATGTATATATGTGTATATATATATATATATATATATATATATATATATATATATATACATATATATATATATACATATATACATATATACATACATACATATATACATATACACATATATACATATATACATACACATATATACATACACAT
>JAOBYK010497121.1:0-13216 GCA_025434845.1 Phenganax subtilis | reverse complement strand
CAGGCTTCAATTTCCGCCATCTTGGCTTCAAAAATGGCGGCGTAGTTAGCGTTCCAGATTATATACATTTCACTGTGCATCAAAGCTTCTGATGTAATTACTTCAAAACCTAGATTCATACTGCAGCCATGATACAGAATTTGGTGAGTTCTTTTCCATTTAAGCTGCAATTAAGGCGAATGGCGAGAAAACTTCCACTTCTTTTGCAATCAGACTTGGAGTACTTCAAAGTGACAATATGTGAGTCACACAATGACGACTTTCGCTTAAAGACCGTAGCCTGAGAATAAGCATTTTATATATATATTTTTATGTCTAGTCGTATTTAAAACGACAACGAAGCCAAACTCGCATTCTGACAATCCCCAAGTTTACCAAGGCAACAACAATCAATCATACATAACTGCAGAGTTTTGATAGAAATGACTTTAAGGATATCTTCACTGTGGGAGATGAAAAACAGTATTCTCGAGCTAGCACAAGGAGAGGACGAAATGCTTCATTTTTGAACGTCGAACTAGAATCTCAAACGTCCTACTCTGTATTTCAACGTACATTTAAAAGCGAGGTAACAGTTAAGTGTAAACTCAATATAAGTCTGAGATAGTTCAGACGCCTCACTACCCTCGTTTATTTAGGACTTGTACTACGATTCTGATCGGATGATTGTAGTTACAACCGACCAATTACCGCCGCCTTATCGACGTGGGACCGCACAACTAGAGACAACATCTGGGGAAGGTGGCTCCGTTCGCGCGGGGAAAAGTGATGATGGGAGTGGCGAAACTAATACGGGTGCAAACTAAATGACAAGCATGACGACAGACAACTTGATACTCGAATGCATTGCCATCACTTTAGTCTACATGCAGTATTTTTGCTAATTGCAAAAACACTGTTTTCTATTTTAGCGATCATTGGTGCTGCTGGAGGGGGGGGTGTCCTTTTGATTATTCTCGCCATACTTTTTATCATTTTTAAAAGGTATGTATTCAGTTATTACTCTTTCTTGTTTTATTAAAAATGTATCCGGCGACGACACGTACATAAATTGTACAAATATTGTCTTAAAACTTTTGCCGTTTTTTTCATCCAAGACAGCGAAGGGGCCTTGGGCATGATTCCAATATCTACGACAAGCCAGTGAAGTACAGCCTCTCGAAGCACAAAGATAATTTGGATGAACATCACTACGAGAATCCATCTTCATCTGACGAAAGCGAAGACAATCCCCAAATCACGGTTTGTCATTTAATGTAAACGAAACGTTTCAGTTCGAAACGTTGTTGGTAGTTTAGTTTTAATACAAAAGGAATCCAGAATGTTGATGAAATGTTTCATCTTTTATTCTCGGTACTCTCTCTGGTGATTTGTATGCGACACTAAAGAAGAAAATACATAAACCTGCTGAGAGTGAATACCAGAATTGATTTCAACATGACACCTACTCAAACATACAAGGTCATGATTTATCTTGTATTTCGCGCTCACTTTTGACTTGAAACGTTGATTAAATTATGGCATGGGTTGTGCTTATTTTGGTTCCAATCTCATTTTATATTTTCAGCTGACGTCTTTCATGAGAGCCATGGTGTAAAAATTTGACGTTTTTTTTGTCTACGTCGAAGACATGAAAAAAGATAGAAACTTTGGATTTCAAAATGAATTCAAAATGAATTGAGCAATAAAGTTGAGTAACAGATTAGCAAGAAGAAAATGTCACTAAAATTATTCTTCACAGGAGGGTCTAACATATTGTGTTTTGGTGTAGGACCTTATTGTAGGTCAAGCACATCCCTGGGATACAAGAATAACAAAGAAAAATATATCATGGAATCGATATGCAAATACTGTTGCTTGTACGTGAATATAGCTTTGTTCTAATATACCGCAAATTGTTAGATCATTTGTCAATTTACAATGATCCTGTTTTAGATGATCATTCTCGTCTTATATTGTCAGGAAACAATGACTACATTAATGCCAACTTTATCAAGGTGAAATACTTTTTTAGCTATGTATAAAAAACTATTTTTGTGATTCACAGAAGTTGAGTTTTTTTTTCTTTTTCAAGGCTGTCAAGTCAGAAATCTACATTGCTACACAAGGTAGCAGATTTTATGTAGCAGACAAGAGTACATGTATAGATAAAAATTTCTTTTCTGTTTCAATGATTCACTGCCCTGTGTTATCGTTGATATTATGTAGGGCCAACTAAGCAGACTGTGCATGATTTTTGGCAATGATTTGGGAACAAGATTCAACTGCTGTCATTGCTCTGACTGATATTGTAGAAATGGGAAAAGTGAGTTGATATAGAATAGATTTAGCTCCAGACTAGTTCTTTATTTCTACTGCATATGCTTTCCTTAATTCTCTCTTTCTTAAATGAGTCTGCTGATTTTCTGTAACTACAGAAAAAAAAGCCAGAGTAGGAACTGAAAGTGTATTTGGTTTGCAACTTCATTGGTTTACAGGTGAAATGCGTCCAGTATTCGGCAGACGATCACACTGATCTTTTGGTGAATTACAAGGGAAAACTGGGAAAACAGAATTATTTGCTGACTATATTTTACATCATATCGATACAAAGAAGAAGGTTAGATGAAGTTCCTTTCTAGGAGACTTTTGTAAAATAAGTCTTAAAGTCTTTTGAATATTTTAATGAAAACGTCTTGGAATTACTCAAATAAGTGGTGTGTTCTTCAGGATGGGCAAAGCAAACGTATCATCCAGTATCATTTCACATCCTGGCCTGATCGATCCCACGAAGCTCCTGGCATTTCGTCATCGTTTCAGAGCCCTGCACAAAGTCAGTGCTCAGCCTATTGTGGTCCACTGCAGGTGCTCTTTTGAATATCCGTAGATGGAATAATCGGATAACAATGTTGAGCTCACAGAGCTCTCTCTTCTAGTCTATAAATTTTTTCGTTTGGCACCATAGCTAGTGTGTTTGTTTCATGCAGTTTTACTTATGCTCACTATTTGTACTAGTTTACCCTGTGAGCGCAAATTTTTTCCCTCAAGATTTAATTAATTTTTTATTTATACACGAGAACATTATAGTGTACCTGGAAAAAATTTTTGGTGTTTAATAGACTCAAGTTAAAGTATTCTTGTTGCATGTAGCCGATGTGGTAGTACTTTATGTTCCTAAGAACAACATGTCCTCGTGCACGACGCAGTTCTTGAAACAGTGCTGTGTGGTTTCACGGAAATTGAGGCGGAAAATTTGAAGAGAGAAATTGAAATATTGAAGCAAAAAGAACGTAACGAATCTCTTACTGTATTTGAAATCGAGTTTAATGTATGTTTGCGTTTTTTTACTTTTCATTCTGTGCACGCGTTTTTTTGCCACTTATCCTATTAAACATTGCTTTCACTGCAATCGTTTAGAAACTCGCCTCAGTCTGCCATTCTCTTGCTCCTTCAGAGTGTGTGTTTGCCTTACAGCAGAAAAACAAATCAATGATCCACGACGATAGCATCTACCCAAGTAAGATAGAGATCAGTTTCGCTGAATCTTTTGAGTAATCAGTTATGTCAGCTTATTGTCGATGTGCAGTTCTGTAATGTTTACTCGTATCTTGTTCCAAGTCTCTCTTTTTCTGTTTGTAGCTGATAATTTGCGAGTATTCCTTAGTGGAAGTAAGACAGAAGAGGATCAGTACATCAATGCGACTATATTCGCGTAATACGAACATTAACTAATCTGTATTTACTGGAGTCCCCTGCTCAGAGTCAAACCCTGTATAATCATTGTCTACTGCTCTTGGATAGTTGATTCTTGCAGAATCATATCTGTTGGCTTATACTAAACCTCTTCTACGATTTTTTTCTCTCTAGGGCTACACTCAAGCTCGGGTGTACATTGCCACTCAGGCGCCGCTTCCGAACACCATCAACGACTTCTGGTAGATGGTGTTGGAGAAGAAAACGGTCGTTATCGTTATGCTGAATAACACCAAGGAGGCAATTCGGTACAGATCATGCGACACTGACAAAAAAATTTTTTCGTTTTTTTCTTCAAAATATGTTGATGTTGTGTCTTTCAGGTGTACCCTCAGTATTGGCCAGAAGATTACAATCAAGAACAACAGTATGGTGACTTGTTTGTAAAGATACTGTAAAGATACAATAGCAATAGTACTATTTCTGAACTGGCCTAAAGAAGAATCCATCGACTAAAAATAAAAGAAATCCCAAAATATTACTTGAATAGTTAGCTAATTAACACGCAAATCTCGTATATTACGTATATTAAAATTTGCATTTACTTACCAATTTAGTTCAATAGAAACAGTTGCGATTCGATCGTATTTACACTGGTTTAACACACGCACTAACTGAAGTAGAAAATACGCAGTAAACTGAAAATTTGAAGGCCGCGTGTAGCAGAAAATATGCGCCTATTTACGGAGAGTCGCCATCGAAAACTTGAAAATTTCAATCTTGCCGGCAGTATAAAATCATTTTCTGAGGTGGGATCACAAGTTCATCCTGCCTCACCGGCGCAGCCCAGCTATTAAGACTCGAATTGTCTCAGACTTGTACAGTATAATACACTAGGGAGAAACAATAACATCTTACAATCAACACCTTGTATTCGGCTATCTTCGAGAGTAGGAATTACTACATCACACGTTTGGTCCATCGTATTTGAATTTTGAAGTTGGAAGGAATGCTCGACTAATAATAGGTTCACTTTTGACTTTGAGGGAACCGGAATATTGCGAATTATGGCAACAAAAATCATAAAATTCAGCCTTTGCACGTGACATGTACAATTTATAGGAACGTTTGCGCATCCGTAGACTTCGCACGGCTCAGACATTGCATTATAACAACAGGACTTTTCATGCGCCTTGTATAACGCCAAAGTATTTTAAAAGCGACTCACATTACTACTGCACAAATGGATGGGCTCTATCTAGTTACTGGCCCGCCGATCCTTACTTTGCATTACGTCTTTAAAGCCTGTAGGCGGAATTTTCCATGCGGAGAACAAATCTCCCAAATTAAGACATGAGGAGGCCCTGGTCACCCGTAAGTTGTGGGGACTTTCTCTTTCGTCGGTCTTAGGAATAGGGGAAGTTTATTTTTTCCTTGAACATCACGATAAAAGCAAATGTGCGGCAAAGTTTTAACATGGAAACTCAGAGTAGAAACTAGATAAAATTGAAAAGTTGTCAGATAGATCAATCATAATTCCTTGCTACATCAGGCAGCTCATTGGATTAAACAGCCCCTATATTTCCAAAAGCTTGCTTTCCAGCCTTACAACGTAACTGTACGTAAGGCTCGTAAGACAACCTTAAAGTACCCAACATATTTTTTCTTTATTCTTTTCAGTGACGATTTTTAAATCCACCTTGAAAAATGTGGAGGCCCCCTGTGTGGAGGCCCCTGGGCAGCAGCCTAGTCTTGCCTTTAGGTTAATCCGGCCCTGACAATCAGGCAAAGAACATAAGTCAGGTGGTCAAATAAGACAATGAACTAGTACACAGAGCGTTTCAGAAACGCTGCGAACACTATACCTGGATAACAGCCACTGCAATCACCATTTCAATGTCTGTACAACTTACTCTTACTGCATTATGCTTCCGAGTATAGGCCAGGGGCGTAACTTGGGTGTTCTGTTCAGGAGAGTACAGGCAAATTTTCCCCAACGAAAAAAACCATAACGGGTGTGGCCCAACTGGAAGCGGGGTTGACACGCCAGGAAAGTTAAAAGTAATTCAACTTTCTCCGTGTGTAAGCGACTGTTACCTCGTACCAACGGGTAGTTCTTTTTGCCAACTAAGGTCGCCGATAATGAATCACAACGTTTTACGCTCCAAAACTTTATTTAACGTTACTAACACGTTTCTTACTATATATCTGACTTCGATGTTACTTCTTCAACGATCAGTATTCAACTCACTTCTCTCTCTAACATACTCTATATGTCATGCACAATCTTACTTATTAAAAGTATTAAAATTACTATTCTGCTATTGGTTACTTCCTAACAATAATAATTATGATAATGACGTCATGAGCTTAACCCCTATAGATATATGAGATATTACGTAACATTGGTATAAACTAACACAATCTAACACGAGATCAAGAGCGGACAGTCAACAACAGAATATGTTCAAAACTGTGCGCTAAGCCTGCGCGGGCAAAACGACCGTAGTGGGAAATGGCCTTTAGAGGTGCAACACGCCCTCGTATTTTTGAGCAAAAATATGCAGTTTAGTGGCTGCTACCAGCCAGTTAAACGTGCTTGTTGGCCAGAATGTGCAGTTTACGGGCCGCAAAACATGCGTAATGCAACATGCGCGAGGACAAAAACTTCAAAGATTTCGACGTGAGCAGTGAGCATTGAGTGGCTCTGAGTGGCACTTCTCTCCCTCCTTATACTGTGGTCTAGATCAAGTCTTTCCAATTCCATTCCACGTTTCTAGCATAATACAACAGCAACAGCCGTCTGCAGCTGGATGTCATCTTATGTACCAGAATCTCTTGCGAAGTACAATACATGACTGCTCAGTAACTGTGTTGCTCCGATATTAAATGACGATTTTGCTAGCAAAAGGGTGACCATTCAAAGAACAGACATGTATTGTTACCTCAGGTACTTGCTTAACAGGTAAGCATGACTTTCTGTGTTTTTTTAGTAAAAATATTTTTTGTCCCAGTGACCTAGAATCGTGGTGCGGGCATGAGGCTTGGTTCATATCGTCGAAATTAGTTCGTTAAATAAAACTAGGACACCTTCTTTCTCAAGAATTTAACGTCTACTAAAACTTTAACTGTGGCTTAACTGAGGTCAGGTACATATTATACCTGAGTTTATTGCTTTAGAACGTTGAATTCTCCAGAAATGTAGTTCTTTATTTGTTGATTCGACAAATTATATTCGACGGAAATGCGACGTCTAAACCTTACCTCAACCAGGCTGCCAGTAATCGGCGTCAGTTTATAACCAGTTTAATTTAAATGCCCTCATGCCGTCTACGCATGCCGTATAAATTTGCATTTGCTTGAACACAACACTTCACGCATGCCCAAACATAGAAAAATTCCATGAAAAATTCCCACAAGGACAAGCAAAACAACGAAGCGGCATTTTTGCATTACTGTTCAAGACTGACTGGTTGTACATGGTCAAGAGCTGTTGATTTTTTGGTAAATTTTATGTATTGTGTCTTAGATCTGAACGCGGAGAAATAACCAAATAGTCGTCCAGTCGGGCTGGTTGAAGTTTGACTCCACAGGTTCACAGCAACAGTAATAAATAATAAACTGACTTACTTTACGAACTTGATACGTCTCAAACGTCTCAAGTTTCAGAGACGCGTATATACATCACGAAATCACGACAGAATAATAAATATAATATATGAAGAGCAAAGGACTGTCAACACGATTTCGCTTTGTAATGGACAATGTTCAACCGAAGATTTCTAGTGTTCTTAATTGTTGTTACTATAGTCGTTTGTCTTGTTTATTGTGTTAGGCTGTTTTCTTCACCGGAACTTCTGGGACCGACGACATACAAACAGGATTTTCATGTCACAAGAACTAAACAGAACGCCAGATTATTGCGTGAACTTCTACGAAGCTCGTATTTAACAACACAGCCGTTTAACATAAGTGGGCACGATGTTATGGTACTTTTGCACATCCAGAAAACTGGGGGATCATCTTTCAGTAAAAATTTGGTGAAGAATCTTCGTTTGGAGAGACCGTGCAATGAAGTTTTTAACGAGAATGCTCGATTTCGGCATAGGTGTGAACGACCCAACTCGGACGAATATTGGTTATATTCAAGATTTTCAACCGGCTGGGTATGTGGCCTTCATGCAGATTGGACAACATGGACTAGTTGTCTTCCGGGATTGTTAAAATCCCGTCTGGGTAGTAAAAGTTTCAATGAAACCAAGTTATTTTATATCACTTTTCTGCGCGACCCTGTTGACAGGTTTCTGAGTGAATTAAAACACACGCAGCGCGGGGCTACATGGAAATCAGTAGTTTATATCTGCGGTAATAAGAAAGTCAAACCTCCTCTTTGCTTCCAAGGATCAAACTGGACCAAAGTCACATTGTCCGAGTTCCTTGACTGTCGTTATAATTTAGCATTCAATCGACAAACCCGTATGCTGGCCAATATGACCCACGTCGGGTGCCTCAACCACAAAAAATGGAGTTTTCCTTGGCGCAGAGAGCTGGGAAAGATAGCGTTGGAAAGTGCTAAGAAAAATCTGCGCTCAATGGCGTATTTTGGACTGCTGGAATATCAAAAAGAAAGTCAATATTTATTTGAGAAAACATTTGGATTGGAATTTAAAAGACCTTTCTATCAAGTTCCAGTCAATGAAACTTGGAGTTATGAAGCGTGGAAAACATTGAACACAAAATATCTTTTGCAAATACGTAAAGTCAACAGGCTAGATCGGCAATTGTATAGTTATGCTAAAGCTTTATTTTTTAAAAGGTTAAAATACTTTGAGAGAGTGAACGAATAAAGAAATACTGGTGAGTAGAAGCCTACTTAAAAGTACGACTCTATCACTATGTCCATGGCAATCAGGGTATTCGTCACCATCGGAACTTTGGGGACTGCATTAGTAGAAAGTTATTGAATGAAGTTGAGCGTAATATGAAGAACTTCATTCTACTTTTTTCTCGTATTTTTATTGTTTGAAAGTCAACAAATAACTAGAGTATTTTTGAGGTATAGGGTTACAGTTTTGTCATATATACTTTCAATAACTCAGAAATAGCATCAAAATTCGTGCGCTTTTTTCCGAAGTTTCGTCGTCGGTGACGCACTTTATCAGAGTTATGCCTGCTTTGTACTTCTTTGTCTTTATGGTTAATATATTCAATCTTTTTAGGACACATAATGGTCAATTTTACAAGGGTTCAGACAGTTCAACGGGTTGAATTTCAGAAAATAAAAGTAATATATATTTGAAAAAAAAGTTTTAAAGGACTTGGTCTACCTACAAAATGAGCGTTTACGGTTTCAATATCCTTCTGAGTTATCATTTCAGCTTCATCCAATAATTCTTAATTTTCAAAGCCGGCAAGGCTATCTGCGGAAGCTGAGCCAGATAAGTCTTCATATTATGTGAAAACCGAATTCAACAATCGTTTTATAGTTCGTTCAAATATTTTTGAATATCAGCTTCCCCCATGCGGCGCAGTGCTGCCAGATGAATTTTCGAAATGTTCATGCTGCGCATGTTCAACTGTGACCCTCTGCGTGTGACCAAAGAATCGCTTAAGGTAGCTCCCTATAGTTATGCATGGAAATAGTGGATTGGTAATTTATAACTTTTTTATGTACTTGTATAATATTATGATAAAGTTTAACGGCTTGAACGTGAATATAAGTTAAAATACGAATTTATATTACTGCACACTCGCAATCTGATGGCAAATGAAAACTGCTGAAAAACAGTCGTCTAGTTAAGAGTCAGATTCGTCGCTTGAGTCTTGAGCATAGTGAATGTCAGATGTCAAACGTCCAAGGACAGTCAAACATGTCAGTCTCACTTGGTATACCGTCAAGTGCCGATATTTGCCGACGAATGTTCGACGATTAATAAAAGTCTTTGCCCCAGGACTTCAATGTATATACATTGTTAACAACCCTTGTCTCTTACAACTGATCAGTTCACAAAACATTCTTAATTTTTTAAGAAAGTTCACGAAATCTTCACAAAATTATATTTGTTCACAAAATTTTGAAAATAAAATACTTTGTTCACAATCTGGCAACACTGCTTGCTGCACAAAATTTGATCTCTGGTGTACCTTTTATGCCAGTTCATTCCATAAATGGAGCTTCCAGAGCGCGTGGAGTCCTGGAGTGCCGTATTAAAAAAGCTCAGTATGATGCAATCGTGATGCAATCCATGCCACTGGCAATTTCGAGCCCAAAGTGGCCTAAAGTGAAATAGAAAAGTAATGAATGTAATTACGGTCAGATATATATAATGTGTATATAAACAATGAAGTTTGAAACAAAAAATGAACAATGTGGGAAAGTTGCATTATATACACTAATTTTTCTTCTAGGCGAGAAATAATTCGTTCACGGAACCTTTTAACATTAGACAAAATCCAATGAACGAACCGGTATATACTTCACCATGCAAGCACTTGCACAAACATGCTGATCTGACACTAGCATACTGGTGTTATTTTAACACCAATGTTCTCACACCACAAACAGTGCTAATTTAACACCACCAAAGAGGTGCTACCTTAACACCATGTTCTCACTCCGAAAATAGTGCTAATTTTACACAGGAGAATAGAAATTCCTGACACCTCTTGTGGTGTTATATTAACACCAAGTATTAGGCACCAGAAACCGGTGTTACTTTAACACCAACTCCGTATAAGCAGGTGTTATTTTAACACCTCTAAAGTAGTGTTAAACGACTATAGTGTTGAATTGACACTTTGTGAAGAGTTTTTAATTAGGTCGTGTTAAATTAACACCGAAAACAGGTGTGAAAATAACACTTTTGTTTAACACCTCCACTTGGTGTTAATATAACACTACCACAGGTGCTATTTTAACACGCTAAAATTAACAGTGCAGAATATATTTTAATGTACAATTTTGTGGAAACACCTCGTAATTTTATATATGCAAAGCTTTCGGTCCGTAAGCCCGGGCTGTCATCAGTGCAAAGTGCGGGCTTACGGGCTGAAAGCTTTGCATATATAAATTTACGTGGTGTTTCCACAACATTGTACATTAAAATAGAGATAATCACCATGCAAACTTCCAAAGAACTTAGTGCAGAATATAGTTCCACAAGACCTGATCTCAAGGATTAGTGAAATATAGGTAAAAACATATGTTAAGTAATATACCTGACTGCCATACATTGCCCATACACATCTTCTAGTGGCAGTTTTATGTAAGTTCTCAGTGAAAAACATCGACTATTTTCTTGCCCCTATTTAATAGTTGTTTTCGAAAAACTGTGTGTGATCAAGTCGTGGAATGTTGAAATTAGTCACTGGAAAATCCGACTTGGTTGAAGTAAAGGGAGCCATAGAGATTCCCATTTTCAGTGCCATGATTAAAGCTTCTGGGATAAAACCATTATCAAAAGTGATTCAACAAACTTGAACACACATGTTGTATTTTTCTTTCGAGGTCAAACAGCCCTCACGAACATATCAACACAAAAAATGTTCGGGGGGTACGTGCATCACACAAAGATCACGGGCGCCAAAACCGTTTCAGCGCCCGTGTTTTACAGCGCCCTGATTGAGTCGAAAGCTTTCCGGATATCCAAAAATACTACGCCGTTCAAGTCACCATTGTCTATGTTTTCATACCATGTTTCACACATTGGAATAAGTGCACTTAACGTCGAGTTACTAGTTATCAATACTTAATAGCCCATGCTTGGATATGCGTACTCCGTTCGCGCGGATGGCGGATGGGCTTCATCAGACCCTCGTTGAAAACATTTAATCCTCCATAATTGAAAATGTCGTTTCGTTGATCTTACAGAAGTATTTTGCGCAAAATCCGTTGCCTTTTCGACGCTTAGTGTTCCAGTGTAGATTCTGATATGTACGTCACGTTATGTTGCACGGTACTTGTTTTCTTTTCTAGGAAACCTGGAGGCAACTCCGTCCAATCATTCAGCATTTCTGAACTGTGCGGAGCTCATCAAAACCTAAGTAATGACAAAATGTTTTGCACGGAAATTGAAAGTATAGGATGTGGCTTGATGCTTTTTAAGTGGTGTTTGGTCTGAAACAGTTTTCTTTATATTGCTACGCGTTTGCGATGAGGTATTGAATGTTTGCTTCAAACGTTTCGAAAGTGACTTAAAGAAGACTGGACGTTCAAAATGAACGTATCAAGCAATCTACTTCGTTTCTTCATCTTACTGCAGTTGTTTCTATTTGTAATGGGTATTATTTTCTATCTGCTGGTGCATTTGTAGAGTTTTAAACGTATTGTCGCCGTTAATGGCCACTTGACGATATTGGTGTTTCATGAACAAATAAACATGTCCTTCATACGTAGATTGTGTTTCATTCCACTTTTAAGGTGCATTTATACTGGCTATTTTTGCTGCGATTTTTCTTGTTTTGAAAGGTCTGATGAAGTGGATAACAGACGAATGGTGCAAGCTTGTCTATATGTACGTTGTTTGGTTTGCAATGTGAGGCGAAGACGAGCAAGTTAGTTTCATTCATGACGGCACGTTGCAGTCATGTTGGATTTCCTCAACAAGGAGCTGTAAAAAAGTCTAAAGCCAAATGCTCAAGGAAACTTGATCATATTTATGACCATTAAGGGAATCTTGTTCGTTGTATACATGAGCAAGTGAACTCGCTAAGGAATTTCTAAAGAAAAACTTGTTCGTCTGTGCGGGGCTGAAAAGAGGTGAATTAGTAGCCGTATCATGTCAGAAATATACAAGCTGCATCATCAACTTTTGTTTTGTAGGCGACCTGACGATCCACTTACCATGCAGTCATCTTGAGCTACGAAGCAGTATTGCTTGCCGAACAAAGCAAGTGACTTACCGACCTCTCCATGGCAATTTGGAGTATTACTATGCACAAAGAAAATACGCACTTTGCATTGGTAGCCAAAGCGAGAATGGCAATCCCAAAGAAAATGAGAAGGTTACCATTCCTGCTGAGGCTTGTAGAGTTAATAAAGCTTGTGGAACTCTGACTTATGGTGAGTTTTCATGGATTAATATAGTTGCAGTTTTTTACCAATGTATCTGTACTCATTCTGTAGTCTATCAAGGAAAGTTTGACAACCAAGCAAATGCCCAGATCCAGTGCGATTCTCTTCGAACAATCAAGGTTGTTTTTGCAAATTATGGTGTGTTGATCGCTGATAGACAACATCCACTAACCATTGATTCACGTGAAACAAGTTGCCTCTCAACTTCAGCGACAAGTCTCATGCAACAA
Organism: Phenganax subtilis; assembly: GCA_025434845.1. Classification (NCBI taxonomy): domain Eukaryota; kingdom Metazoa; phylum Cnidaria; class Anthozoa; order Malacalcyonacea; family Clavulariidae; genus Phenganax; species Phenganax subtilis. Next base: position 241 of record JAOBYK010497121.1, on the reverse strand, counting down.
CGATGTGATGGAAAGACAACGTGTACTTTTAATGTGAAAAAAGCTGACTTTCTGTTAACATCATGTTTGAAATCGACAAGTCTACTAGTGCACTACACTTGTAAAGCTGATGCCCAGCCAGGTTGGTTTACGAACGTTAGTATGTTTATTTATTTATTTATTTATTTATTTATTTATTTATTTATTTATTTATTTGACTTTGCCAAGATATATTGTGACACTGCTGACATATACACTCACA
>JAOBYK010497010.1:0-13218 GCA_025434845.1 Phenganax subtilis | reverse complement strand
ATTTGTATATAAATCCATGTTTAGTGATAATAAAAGGGGTGATTATTGTAATAACGCTGTGGTCTAGGGATGTGACACAAGGTTCTCCAAATGATGCAAAAAATTATTTGAGATGTTGCTCCTTGTGTTTTTCACGTTGTATGGCTTCATCAAGGGCATCTGCCCCATTATCAAATGAACAGCATCTCAATGATGACTATATTGGACGGACATTGAGTTGGATTCAGCTATGGTCTGATATGTTGAGATTTCGCCCAACCAAACTGGGTTGGTAGGGCGATTGATGATCTTGTTGTGTTGCAGTGTTATTGCTTCAATGTTTGGGCTGCAGTGACACAGGATATGGGGTAGAGTTTCTTCATCTCTGCAATGTTGGCGTAGAGTATTTGGGAAGAGAAGCGGTTTTTGACTGCATTGATTGCACAGTGGTTTAATCAGGCTCTGTGAATAAAGTGCCAGTCTTAAAAGCATACGTTCAGGCCACAGTAGTGCTATGAGGATCTTTGCATGTTGGTCTTGGGTTAGGGATCTGGCTACTTCACCCTGGTCAGAGAATTCTTTTCATTTTGTTTCTGACCATCCATGGATGATATTGTGAAGAAACCAGCAGACATCTTTGCCTGCAGCATGTTCAACATACTAAAGAGAGGAGTTGGTGGGTGGGCTTATAGCAAGTACATCTCCAGTTACTCCCAGCCCTTTAATTGGAAGCCTGGTATCAGTTCATAGGTTGGAAGGTCCGAATTACATATTCTCTAGTCTTCTGTCCATATTGTTGGAAAAGAAGTTGGACACAAAAGCGGGCATAGGGTCAGTTTGTGTCACAAAACAGACTGCTTGGCTTAGTTCTGCCCTGGCAATGCTTGCAACAGCAGGGTCAGTAGATGAGAGGATCTTAACCACTTGGACTATTTTTAAGAGTTTGTGCTCCACCAGTGGGTTGAAATGGCCTAGGCTGCCTGCGTTGCATGAGGCAAAGAGGTAGCCTTGGGTTGAGCAAGAGGGAAGGTTGCAAATTGATCTTAAAGTGTTCACTAGCTTGGTTCAAAATATGCAAAGAGTTTGTAACGAAGGAGTCGCAGTTCAGAGAGCATAAGTTAAGCTGGATTGTATAGAGGTGCGAATTGTGTCAAGTTTTGGCCACATGGCAAGCAAGGATTTTCAATTTTCTCAAATTTAGTAGTAAGTTCATAGACATGGTCACGGATATTGTCTATTTCAGGGGAGAAGCCCAATTGGGTTACCAAGGTAGTGATAGTGATCCTCAGCCAAAAAAGCTGATATGGAATGATCCTGGACATAGAAAATGTGGGTAGTAATGCACTCTGAAAAAGGTAGCATGATTAGTGAAGCATATTTGTCTTGTTGGAAATTGAGGTGGAGAGTGTTGGCTGCCAAGGACACACCATTTAGGAGAAGTTGTAGCAACTCCTTTCATCAAGCAATGATTACAAGATCATCAGCATATGCCAGGACTGAAAGACTGACATCACGGTTCTTGGCATTCCCTTTCAGTAGAGATTTCGCAGTTGCAACCACATTCCGGATAATAAGTTCCATAGACAGATTGAACCGAATTGCACTTAGGGGACAGCCCTGCTTAACCCCTGCATGGATTGGGATAGGGTCAGTAGTGCCAACAGGGGAGTGAATTTCTCTAATCGCATTTCTGTATACTTTATAAATTTGGTCTACCAGATTCGATGGAAAGCCTGTCTGGTGAAGAGTGTTTTTAACACCTGGTGTGGGACACTACCAGAGGCATTTTTGATATCAAGCAAAGCAAGAAAAAGACTTTTCTGGTGACTTCGGGCAACTTCAACAAAGGAGAGCAACAAAGGAAAGTATGTTCATAATAGCCCTCATTAGTTCAGGCGCTTTTCTGTTGGAGTGAGAGAAGATTATGTGTAATCGAGTGGCCAGTCATTCAGCAAACAATGAGTGCCATCAGAAGTTTATGTAGGCAAGACATTACAGCGATAGGGTGGAAGTTGATGCTTCATCTGTAGGGCCTTGTTTGAGGATAGTGCTGGCCATCTTCGACTGGACAGGACCATTTTTTGGCCTGGAAGTGACTCCGAAAGATTTTGGTTAGATTTTCATATTTGGGGTCTAACAGCCGTAAGTGGTGCTATTCCATGTGGTCTGTGTCAGGGGCAGAGTTGGCCATGGCTTGGAGCTTGGTTTGGATTTTAGTGCTTGTGGGGAGGTTGAATAGGGTGTTGTCAGTAGGTGCAGTTGGAACAAGTCTTTTAGCTTCTTATCCTGTTTTACTGTATCGCAATGCTTCGGGCTGAAGGTGTCTCAAAAGTTGTCTGCGAGTTCGTCTGACATCACTATGTCTGCAACACCATACTGCGTGATAAGTTCATAAAGAAATTCCACTACACTTGTAACACAGACAATATTCTTGTTTGTATTACTATTACATATATGAGCTATCACACTCTATCATTACTGCAGTTGACTGGGGTAAGGCAAAACGATTGCATATACAACTGCATAATTCCATTATAAGATACATGCATACTTATCTTAAAGAAGATGCTACTTACCTTCAGCAGATTTACTTTGTAGCGGTGCAGCTTCTGGCCACTTACTAAAATAGTCTGTGCATGTTGCCACATAGTAGTTTCCACGAGGTGTTTCTGGCAAAAGACCAACTAAATCAATGCCAATACGGTGCCACACTATGTCTGTAGCTTCGATGGGAAGGAATTCGCCATATTAGCCCAGGAAACATGTGTACTGGTCACATGTTAAATTTGTAAATATTGCGGACATTAGTTTACAAGCAATATGGTATCAAATAAGCATTGCTCGTGGGGAACGTGTAAAAATGATTCCAGATATCCCCAAGTTTGGACAAGATATAAACAAGGTGATCCTGTATATTTTTTGCGCTTTCCCGCTCCAAAAAAATCGCCTGAGAAACGAAAATGCTGGATAAACGCATGTCATAGGGGTGACAATTTTCGATACAGCAAGGATAGCTACATACAAATAATGTAGTCTTCACTTTGTAAACGAAAATGGACCAACCGAAGAGAATCCTGACCCAACATCCGCAATAGCTAGTCAGGAAAAGGTAATACAGATACAGTAGATGTAAAAAGGCCGATTCTAAACCATTTCTTTCAAAGTCATTTTACCCCTTTATTCCGCCCCCACATTTAAACGCCTGCTTATTTCGACCGCCCCCACATTTAAACGCCTGCTTATTTCGACCGCCCCCACATTTAAACACCTGCTCATTTTGATTCATTTACTTATTTATTTCACCTCATGAGAACTTACAAATTTAATTTTCATCTATTTTGTTTTTGTTATAAAATATATAGATGAGTGAAAATCAAAGGAATTGGGTGGTTTTAATTAAAAATAATTTTACATTAAATAAATAAAGAGGAAAGAACTTACAATAAAGATTAAGGACTATTCATGGTCCTCAAATTAATTAATTTAGGACCATGACGTCCAAAGAGGAAAAAAAAATCAAACTAACAAACCTGAATCTTTAGGTTCACAAGACCAATTAAAAAATAATTGGCTGATTATTTAATAAAAAAAAATTAATCTATCTAAAATAAAAGGATAGATTAAAATGAGTGGAATATATAAAGATATAAATTATGTTTACAAACAGATTAATAAAGCAAGGAGAGAAAAAAAAGTGAGTGAGGAAGAAAGGTTAAAGATAATTTTGAATTATTTTCTTAAAGAACAAAAAAGATAGAAAGGATAGAGAGGAGAAAGAAAGGATAGAGAGGAGAAAGAAAGGATAGAAAGAGAGAAGAGAAAAAGGATAGATAAAGTGTTTGAATTTGAAAGTGTAAACAGGGTTGATGGTGAATTACTAAAATTTATAAATTATGGATTAATATTTTTGTTGTATCGAGCATTAAAATTGGGGTATAAATTTAAATCAAGGATGGTGAAAATAAAAAATAAAGAAAGATCTTTGGCATAATATTTTAGTTGATGAGTTGATTGAATCTGGATATTTTGAAAGTGGGAATTTTGTTGTTGAAGATTTTAAGTTAAAAAATAAGAATTTATATTTAAACATGATTTGGTGTGACATTTGTAGTACTACTAATATATTTAAGGGGGCGCAAAGTGATAAAATATTTTATAAAGTTAAGATAATTGATTAAAATGTGTGTTGTTTAATATGTTATAAAATTCACTACATAGTAAAACAATATTCAAAGGACAAGTCAAGGCTTTCAAATAAAGAGACAAAGTTAATGTGGGATATGAAAAAATTTATTTATGATTATGGAGGAGGTGATTTCTTAGATTATAATGATGATGATGAACCTTTAGTTGGACAAAATAAAGAACTATTAGTACTTGCAGAGATTGGAGAAAAATACAAGCATATTTTTGAGGATTTATTAGACGATTGTAAAAAGAGATTAAAAGATAATTGTAATGAAATTAAAGATCTTGAAAAGAAAAGAATGGAGTTTAATATAAAACATGAGATTTGTTATATGTTAACTATAGGATTTGATTATTATAGTTTTAATACAATGTTTAGATTATGTAGATGTGGATCTTTTGAGAGGATAAAGCATGAGGGGAGTGAGGTTTGTCCACACTGTTGTCTTGTTCACAGTGATGTTGTTTTTGACTTTTCTTATAATGATTATAAAAGAGTTTTTACTAGGAGTGTCAAATCCTATGTTTCCAAACTTAGTAAGGAAAGAAAAGAAGAAATTTATAAGAAAAAACTAAATGATTTAAATAAGCGATTATTAAACTTGAAGAAACAAGCAGATGAGAGAAAAGTAAATGAGGAGAAAGAGGAGAGAAAAAGAGCAGAGTCTTTAAAATTAGAAGAGAAAAAAAAAGACAAGAAATTAAACATAAAATAAATGGAACCACAAACTAATATTCGAGAGGAACTTTTAAAACTTGCAGATGCAAAAGAAATTAAACAATCTGTAACTTATATTAAAAAAGCCTCTGAAAAAACACTTGAGAAAATTTACAAGGATTATCAACGCACAATTGAATGAAACGAATGAAGTGTTAACAGATACAATTATTGGAAAATTTTCTGAACTGATGCAACATTTGGATATGATTGAAGATCAAACAACACTTGGAAAAGAACTCATGGATAACAAACCATTTAGACAAGACATAAAATTAATTTTAGAGTACATTACACAATATATTCCACTCATTGGAATTTTATCAGGAGGAATTGTTGTGGGGAAACATGTTATTTATAAAAAAATAAATACACCTTTTCAAGATACTAAACCAAAAGAGGAGGAAATTGATTAATAAAATAAAAATATATTACAAAGTTGTGTAATTACACCTGAGAAGAAATTAGAAAATGATATTAACTATCACAATAATTGGATTTGTTTTATCCGCATTTATTATTTCACCTGTAGAGTTTACTGCTCTACTTTTTGTCCTAAGCATCATGTTTTCACCTTTAATCTTCATCATTTTGATGATAGGAATTATAAAAACACTCTTTACTCCAACACAAGTTATTGTTGTGATTAAAGAACCTGTAAACTCGCTAAAAAGAAGCATGAGTTCATAAAGAATAAAATATCCATACTGGTGACCCACTAGTATGGATATAAAAAAAATACATTAAATAAAAAAGAATGTCAACAAGAATCACCAAATCAAACAATCAAATTAAAAAGACTGAAGACATGAAAACAATATTTGAGATGTCAAATAAAACAAAACAATTTGTACCTCCTAATTTAGAAACAAATACGAATCCATTTTATATGATTATTGTGGGTCCTACTTGTTGTGAAAACACTCATTATTTACTTGATTTTCTTGAACAAGAGTACATGGGTTATTTTGACAACATTTTTTTAATATGTCCTACTTATGAGTGGAACATGACTTTTCAAAGATAGAAATATGATAAAGATGATAACTTTTTTGTTATTCAATGTGAACAAGAAGGAGTAGAATCATTTTTGAAATTTATTGTAGACTTTTCAAAAGGAACAAATTCACTTATTATTCTAGATGATTGTGCATCTGGAAAATTGGTAAAAGGTAGAACTTCAGAGTTGGTAAAATTAGGATTTTCAGCAAGACACTATGGTATTAGTACAGTTGTTATTACTCAACAACTTACTTCTATTGCTAAGCCTTATAGAGAAAATATTTCTAGACTTGTTTCATTTTATAATTCAAGCAAAAAAGATATGAATACTATATTTGATGATTATTTAGGTGATATTTCAAAAGAGGAGAAAAATAACATTCTTAACAAGTTAAAAAATATCAAGTTTTCGAAGTTAGATATATCTCTAAGACATCCCTATCATTACTCTGTAAATTGACCTGTCATGTCTGAAATGATGTCATCCATAATTTTCAAATCACTGAGTAACTTGGTTTCATCTGATTCTGAAAACTCTCCAGTTCTCAAAATTGTGATGATTCAATTACAAACTTTTTGAAGCAACACACATACAAATTTTTACTGTTCTACTCTTCTAACAATATTACTTTTACTAATCCAAGCAGAGATTAATGTTACAACGCCAGTAATAATCAAAGTGAATGGATTTATCACACTTATTCCAGCTCCAACAGTTGTTAAAGCAAGTCCTGTTGATTGTAAAGATAATTTAGTACGATTTAATTTTTTGTATTTTTTATGACAAACTTGATACTTGTTATAATAATTATCATAAATTTTCATCAATTGATTACAAGTCTTTTGACTTATTTTATCTGAAATATGATTAAAACTCATTTATTTAATAAATCACATTTTTGATAATCTTGTTTTTAAAATTTACAATTCTATTGCTGATGACAAATATTTTGCAAAGTACATTGGCGGTTGTTGCTTTCTTTTTTATTTCAAGTAATATTCCATTTTGAGTATTGTCTAGCTTTTTACCAGATCCAATAACTTGTTTATCTTCAATCGTTCTAAGATCAATCACGAGAGCAAATTTATGCTTAAAGAACTTTCTTATGTTCATATTATTAATGTCATAGTTTTTCTTAAAAAATCGTTTTGCTTCTGGATACAAGTCTTCTTTTTTTAATACCTTGACTATAAACGCAATTGGGCTCTCCTTCAATAATGACATTGACAGACTCTAAATTAGGATACAAAAACTCCTCACTATCTGTAATAGTTTTATTTCTATATAACATAATAATACCAGACATACTTTTTCTTAGAAGGTTTATCGTTTCATTGACCAAGGTACTACTTTTATCCCATTCTACTGTTTTAAACAAGGTAATATGTTCAAACTTCAGTGATCTTCCAGCATCATAGCTAGACAAAGCCTCACTAGCTAAAGTTTCATTTTCAATGGTTTCATATTCCAACTCGATATTTTCAATCGTATATCCTGCTACACTTTGACCAGATTGAGCTACCATGATACTTGAAGCTTTGGGTAACATTAATTTAAATTGTAAATTATGTCCCATCGAATAAGGTGAATATAAACCATTATCTCCAATAATTTTATCAAGCTTTATCTTTTGTTTTGTGCCATGAACAGATTGTATCAAAGCATCTGAAACTTTTTGTGTCATTCCAGTTTTTGCACCATCATCTGAACCAGAAATTAATTTTTGAGTATTTTCATTTGCAATTCCATACTCTACAAGTTCATCTCGGACATGTTCAGGTAGCCACAAGTCTTTGTAAACTTCAAGCTCACTATGGCCATTGTTATCATAAATGTTTTCACCTCCAACTGTAATAGTAATTCTCTCCAACAATAGTTTTCCAAGATTATTCAAAAACCAAGACTTGGTGTCTTTGTTTTTAAAGTCAAATTTTAGATTTAACCTATCAGGAATCAAACAAACATCTGGTTTTAATCTTGGAATGTCCACATATATTTCTTCACCAGGATTTGCCTTGTTCGGATTAAAAGTAATTGTTTGTTTTGTTTGAGTGCCTTTGATATCAGACATTTAAAATTTCTTATATCCAGGAATGAGTGTGTTCATTTATTTAGTGTTAAAAATTTATTTTTTCTTGCTATATTATAAACAAGCCAAACTAAGAACAAGACTAATATCAACAAATTATCAGCTAAGAATTTTAATCCTTTAGTTCCCCAACTTAAAATAGCACTAATAACACTTAATATTGGACCTACAACAGATCCAACTTTTTTTTTGTTATATTCTCTAATGTTTTTACAAGCTTATCCACTGCTTCTGAGCTTCCTTTAAGAGCAGATCTAGCTATTGAAATAATATAGGTAATAACTCCTCCAATGGAAATGGCTATTCCACTTAATGTTAGAAGATTATCTTTACACCATTTTTTAAATCTCTTAAATCAACTCAAATAATTTTTCTCAAGTTCCTCATCTATAATCTCATTTGCTTTTAATCCTTTGGGTTTTAGATCTAATTTCATACAAATCAAGTCAATTTTCTGACTTGCCACTTCTGCTATTGTTTCATAAAATCTTTGTTTTCGAACATCTTGTCATTCCTCCTCTTCTGCTAATTTGTCCCAATGTTTTATTTCATTTTCTAAACGTGTGATATTTTCTTTTTTATCATCCATAAAAAGATAACCTCGAATCTCTCTAAATTCTTGTTTAGTTAGTCCTTCAAAATTTTCCAACTCTGTAAGAGTATTTGCTATATTATTACCCAACTCTCTAGTAGAAGAATCACTCACTTGACTAGCAATTTCATCATCCAAATTTTGATCTTCTATTTGTTCTTTTGTGGGTTTACTTATGAATTTTGTATACATTTCACCCATTTCCTGCTTAAGACTTTTTATCATACCAATTAGTTTTTCTTCATTAGAGTCTAAAAATAATTTTACATCTTTTAAAAGATCATCATCTAAATTTGATTTTGTAACTAAGCTTCTGTATTTATTTTTACTCTTTCTTTTAAGAAAGCAATTTCTTTTAATATTGATTTTACATCTTCAATATTTTTAGGTTGCTTTTGATTAAGGGTATGTGATAACTCGTCTAGTCTTGCATTTATTTCTTTCAAGTCATTATCAATTTTATTTTTAACATGTTTCTCATCTTTGTGATTTTTCATCAAAGTGTCTATACTCGATATTCCAGACTTTAACTTTTCTTTATAGTCTTCAAATACAATGAGTAGGTTTTTCATCTTGACTTCATTTTCTTCTTTATATTTTTTAACTTTTTCATCGAGTACAGTATGAGTATTTTCAATTGAGATGAGGTTTCGTTTAGTGAGTTTTTTCAATTCATTAACATCCAAGTTGACTTGTGTTTTTAGAGTATCAATACGACTCATGGTTTCTTCATAATTTTCCAATGTCTTTGTCTCAGCTGAAAAGAGTCTTCTTTCCAAATTGCTTAAATACTTTTTAATATTATTTGACTCAGCGATAACTCTATTACACAAACCTTCTATCTTTGTTGTATCAACACCAGGCACGTTTTGATTCCTAATAGAATTAATTTTTTCAAATAGTGAATTTAAATTATCATGTGTCACTTGACTAAAACTAATAAACTTTTCTTGTATTTCTTCCACTCTAGGATCAAAAGGTACTACAGCTTGATTCAACTCATTGACTTTTTTAGTTAAACCCAGAATCTTAATGTCTACTCTTGTTATTCTATGTGTTAAATTTTTTATATCTTTCAAAACACTCACAAATTTAGCTTCAAGACCATTGTGTAAATCAACATCTAAATTATTTATTTTTTCTTGCAATTGATTAATGCTATTATCTAAAGTCTCAAGTCTTGTATAATTATCATCTAAAGAACTAAAGTTTGCAATATTATCCAATATTTCATCATTAGTTGGAACAGAGTCTCTTAGATTTTGAAATTCGAGTTTAAGTTGTTCAAATTATTGAAACAACTTTGAATTATTTTGTAACTCTATTTGTCTTGGCTTAAGAACTTGAACTAGATTTGGGACAGGTTTTGATGATTCTTCAAGACTATTAGCTCTTGAAAAAGGTATCCAATGCATTTTTTCTTGTATACTACTTCTCAAGGTAACATTATTTTCATTTTTTGCTTCTTTAACCAATTTTTTAAACTCATTAACAGTATATTTATATCTCTTATCATCAGTTAAGCTAACATCTCCAGTTTGAACACTCTCCAAAAATATAGGTTCATTTTTAAATTGTAATTGCCCTTTTTTCTAGTAATATTATTATAAAGCTCTTTTGATTTCTTTCCAGCAGTCTTATTAATATTTACATCAAAGATTTTAAAAAGTATATTATTTATATCTTGTGTCATACCTAGTTTTATTTTCCTAGCATCTGATTTAATATTAGGAATTTCACTTATGTCTGAAAAACTTGTCTCAATACTGGGTTGTAAATATGGTACATTAGTATCAAATGAATATTCAGCGCCAGTATCCATGAACTCTTCTCTAAATCTATTTTCTTCTAATTCAAAATCATCTCTACCTTTAGCCATTTATTTAATGATTAAATTTATTCAGAATCTGAACTACCATATTCACTTTCTGTATCTGATAGAGTATATCGAGTCACTTGAGTCATCCAGTTCAAAACTATAGTCAGGAATTAGCTCGCTGATCATTTATTTAATGGTTTAATTTCACTTTTCTTGATCCAAGAATTATGTTTATTATGATAACCTAGCAATTTTACCAAAACTTTATCACCTCTGGTTTTGAGTACTTTTTCAACTCGATAAACATCATCCTGTTTATCTACAGGAGATAATCCTTGTTCATAAAATTTCCCAAGAATAGGTTCATTGTCAGTCATGTCCTTAATTTCATACATGTTGGGATCGCCTCAAAATACTTTTGATATTTTAAATACTTCCTCTGTAAAATTAGCTTCATACCCTTTTTCAAAAATATTCTTATACTTACTTACTCTAACTTGACCTCCAATTCTAAAATTATTCAAAGAGAATTCCCCAGTCCAATGACCATACAAAGTATTCCAAACTTGATCCTCATTAGTTTTGCTGATGTCAGCAGGTTTCATAAGAATAGTACCATGTTTTGTGTGATTGTAATTGTTCACAAAATCATCCAAAACACTTGTCAAATTATAGGTGCCTTTTGAATAAAAGTATTTCCACATGATTGATTTCAAAGTTCTGTTAAATCTTTCAACAATGGCTGCTTTTCTTTCAGACATGGTAGAAAAGTATCTTATCTTATGACTTTCTAACAAGTTTTTTACACCCACATTGTAAAACTCTTTTCCCTCATCAAATTGAACTACATTTGGGTATTTTCCAAATATATTTTTAAACTTTTTAAGAAGTTCATTGACAGCTTTTGTCATGTTTTTGATGTCTTTTCTATACACAGGAATAGCAAATCCAAATCTAGATAATATTTCCACAGCTGTGAGAATCCACGCATAACTTCTATTCTTGTTTTTGAGTTTGTTCATATCCACCAAGTCCATTTGTATTTGATTAGCTAAATTATTCACATAAGTTTTACTAAATTTGTGTTTTCTGACAATACGTTTGTATTGAGTAAAAGTGTCTTGAATCTTGAGCCATGCTTTAATTTGTTTTCGAGAAACATTCAAGTTTTTTTTCAAGGGCTTTTTGATAAAGTTTTTCAGCAGACATGTATCCTGTTTTTGGATCATAGTACAAGTCTCTAAGTTGTTGTTCTTGAACAAAATTCTCCATTTATTTTATGTAAAACTCAAGTAATACAGATCCAAAATGAACATTCTCATTAAGATTTGGTGTGACATCAAAAGTAAATTTATTCCAAATGCCATTGTAAACCAAAACCTCAGATTCAATATCTTTATAATGAGACACAGAAGCATTAAGACTTTGTGTTGTGATAATGGGTAAAGTTACAAATGTGGAGCTTCTTTGTCCTTGTGTGTTAAAATTCATAGATTTATTCACAGCATCACAATGTACACCGACATATCTTAAACCTCGGTTAATATCACACTCATTTTCAGACTCAACCCATGTGTTTTGAGCTATTTTTTTATTCTCTGTAAAACCTAACAATAGTCCAAATGTCTTGAGATTTAAACTATCATCTTTACAATATATTTTACACTTGTTTGTATAAGGAAGCTTTTCTAATTCAATTTTATGCTTGAATAGTTCTTTTTTTATATCATCAAAAGTTAAATATCCAACACAAATTAAAAGTGTTACCGAGTCTGTGGTAATGAAATTGTTCTCTCTAGAAATAATGTTTTTATAATTCCAATACATTGTAGCTGATTTGAGAAATAACCTAGAACTTGAAATAGTTTCAATTGTTTTGTCAATGAAAAGTTCTTTATGATTATTGTCAATAAACACAGTGAGTTTGTTCATTTATTTTATGCATAAAATAAATGGATGAGAGAATTTACAATACTATATATGGTAAAAATTATGAAAAAGCCATGTCTATTTACAACACTCAAGTACAAAAGCTCAACGATGACTTTATTAAAAGGTATCCTAATGCTGACCTAAGCAAATTTGAATTTAATGTTTCCATCGATCCAGATGACTTATCTTTTAATACAAGTATAGATTATGACATCACAGATGATTATGGAACTCAGATTACATCAAAAACATTTAAAGATAAATACTCTTATGCTTTATACTGGACTCCTAGAATTTGGAATTCTAGAGGAACAGTGACTGGTTTAAAACTGAATGATAACAACGTTAATTTTGAGAGCTTTAACACTTATGTTAATGAATCGGATTATTTCAAGTGTCAACTTGAACCACTTGACATCAAGTGGAACAATTCTGATATTACCAAATTAAATTTAGAAGATCCTTATTTTACAAGTTTAGTGGCTGCTTATGTTTCATCTTACAAGTCAGGAATGAGCATAGAACACTTTAGTACAAAAAGTCAACCTAAGATTATTTCAAGCATTGGCGAATATTACTTTTATTATCATATGAAGAGGTTCTTAAGATATCCAAACAAGCTAAGTACTTATGTCAACAAAAACGACTTGAAGCTCATACAAATAGACGGCCGGCCAACCTTGCGAAATATGCTTTGAAAAAACTTTGATGGCATTTTCGTGTTAGAAGCCAGCAACAACCGTATAACAGTAGCTTAGTCTTTGATAAACATGAATTCAGTTGTTGCCAAGCCTGTTTCTAAGCTTTATCAAGAAAAATCAACGTTTTTCTACACCATACCCGACTAGCGAAGCTGGGTTTTCACTTAGGAAGCTACAAAGGTGCTTTGCCCTAAGGT
>JAOBYK010496899.1:0-13219 GCA_025434845.1 Phenganax subtilis | reverse complement strand
AAAAGCTGCAGCGCTGTCGCCAGCCGCGGCGTACAGCTCAGGATCTCGCGCCTCTTGAAGCGCTTCGCTCAGGGCCGTGTTGGCCGCCAAGGCCCATTGGACGCTCACTCGGTCGGCCGCAAGTGCAGGTCAAAGATGGATCCCATGGGCTCCAGCTCCCTGGCATGGAAGGCAATGGCCAGGGCAATCGCCGCCAGCATCTGACAGCGGTGGGGCAGTGGGCGCACTGGTCCCTGCTCAAGGTTCAGGGAACCAGTGCACCAAACACACGGGAGAACCTCGTCTGTCCACTGCGGCCAGGTCACCTGCATATGTTGCATGCCAAGGTGCCAAAGATCCCAGTGACAGGCCTGGGCATGCTCCTCAAAGATGTCGACGCTCATGAGCGGAATGCCACAAACAGGGCAGGTCGTCCGCAGCAGGCGCGACAAGAGCGAGTCCTGGGCCTGGAAGACTCCATAGTTGGCCTGAGCATAGCACCGGACAGCATGGGTGAGTTCATCCTTCCTAAGCGCTGAAGGTGTCGAAGCCGGTGGGCAGGTGAGGTACCTGGTGGCATCAACTAGCCAAACTAGCAGGACATCCTGGTCGGGTTCACGATGGAGGGCATGGTCTTGACGGGCTTCCCAGTTGTCCTGAAAGGAAACCCAGCCATTGTGTCCATGGCAGCATGCTCGATGGTGTCCAGCCTCCTATAACCTGAGTGTACGATCATGCTGGAGACCTGATAGGCCACATGTTCAATGGCCAGATCCCCAGCCTCTCGAAAGCGAGGGAGCCAGATGACTCCGTTCGGCGGCAGCTGGAGGCTCCACTGAGCTTTGGCAGCCTCACCTTGGGGCAAGAATTGCGACTTTTCAATGTAGAGAACCACACATGTTTGTGCTCTGAGCAGGGCAGTGATCATGCCATACTGTGTGTGCCACTCATCCACACATGCTTGCAGGTCCAGCTTCTTTTCTGCTGATGCGGCTGGCGTCAAAATGATCGGACCAAGTTTCCCCCCTTGGTCATGGCATTTGAGCTGTGCAGCCTCTTCGAACCTACGCTCCCAGGTGTTGTCCACCAGTCGTGGGTGACACCATCCCAAAAAATGGCTTGTGAAGGAGAGCAGCTCTTGTTGCCCATCACACTGCCAGCCCCTCAACATGGCCTGTGTGGCCGGATCCTGAAGGAGATCCAGGGAATTGCCGGCGCGGCTGCAAAGCGATTGAAACATCTCAGTGCCAATGCCCAAATCTTGCCAGTAGAGGCCTCGGCATTGAAGGTGGGCCCATAGGAAGGAGACCGTTGTGGCGTTGAGCCAGCAAGCGTTCTGCTGATTGATGAGCTTCCACCCCATCACCGTTGCCAGACCCTGGTCTAGGTAGAGCGGCCACCTCGACCCTGACCTTTGAGGATTTGGCTCACCAGCTGCGTCGGACGGACCATGTGTTGGCGGAGTCTGGCTTCCACCAGCATCCAGACTGAGTTGTGACTCAGCCACAGCAGGGTGTCGTAGAGGTGATTGTCCCGCAAACTGACCTGGATCAGGTAGGGGATCACTGGAGGCTCTTGAAGCGCAGGAGGAGTGCCGGATTCTTCATGCATTCCAACAGATCCTCCAAGGCTTTCTGAATCTTCTCCCCCTTGATAGGGGTCTTGTTGGGCAACACTTGAAGCTTCTTCTGCGTCGGATCCCACTGCAGGAAGGGCCACAATCCCTCTGGAGTGATGAGGTTCTGCTGTATCGCCTTCTGCCACAGTGGATCTTGGTGATCCTTGGATTGGAGTTTCGTGAAGCGGTCGAGGATCTCTTGGATCACCATCTGGCCCAGAACCACGCGGAGTGGTTGCGTGGTGGTGCCCTTGGTCTGCTGGTCTTTCCACTGTTGGGTGTGCTGCAGGATGTTTGGCATCAGAGACACGGGGCCTGCTGGCAAGAAGAGCAGAAATTGGTCTGTGCTGGCCAGCGCCTGCAATTGTGATTCGTGTCTCAGCGACAGCGAGATCAGCTGTCCCACTGTCTGTTGGAGCGCCACCAGTTGTTGCATCTGGGGCTGGTGGGTGTCCTGGTGTTTGTTTTTGCCTTTTCCCTTGCCCCTGCCCTTTCCCTTCTGGTGCCCGTCGGGTCGATCCTCTGCGTCCTCCTCCGGTTTGGCTCGCTTCAGCGGTGGGCGGGCAAGGAGTCCGCCCACCGCATCCTGGACCTGCCCATCCAGTCGGTGTCCTCCATGTAGTCCATCTGATTGACTCGCCCGGATGTAGTGGGCCAGGTTCAGTGCCACAGGACACTTGTCCGGAATGTCTTGAGCCCCACCACCGGCAGCAACCCAAGTCAGGGCATTGCACTTGGTCATACATGGACTGGATGAGTACATGATCGATGGGATGGTTGTTGTCCAGGTGGCTAGGGAGGTCGTCCACCGGCAGGTGTTAACATGCCAGACAGTGCTCTTCGAGGCTCGGGCGCAGGTGCGGTTGGCGCCAAATGGTGGCATAGTTGGCGGCAGTGAGCAATGCCTTCAGGTCAGCCGGTACCTGCGGTCGCAGCAGTGGCTGAAAGAGATGGCCCAATACGCCAGCTTGCAGTATGACTGGACATTTGTGACCCGATCTGGCTGTGCGTGGCACCGGGCAGTAGCAGTGTGGGGCATCTGGAGGAGCCTGACTGTAGGCGTGTTGGATCCAGGCCTGGGCTGCAGCCATGGTGTCGGCATGGTCGTGATACATGTGCTTGGCTATTCCCGTGGTGTTTTGGATGCGTCTGCCACAAAGGCCACATTGTTGTTGGAGTGCATCCCTCAAGCGGGGATCTGTTAGCCAATCGGAGGGCTTGCCGCGAGCACAGAGCTGCTGAACCCATTGCCACTGTTGGGGGGCGTGATCACCAGCCCCCCTGTTCGCATCGAATCTCTTGCAGGCCAGGGATTCCACATGCATGCGGAGACCATAGAAGTTGTTGAAGGTGTTGCCGCAGTGGGCACATTGTGTGGTGCCATTGGCTGGCTGGAAGGTGGCTTCAGTGACTGCGGGGCCAGCCTGGGCACGTAGGGCTGTCTGGGAAAGCTTCCCTTGGGACGGTCTGGGAGGGGCAACCAGTTCATCCACCACGTCATGGCCTCTCATTTGGTGGTGTTCGAGGTAAGCCACTATAGCCAGTTGACTGGCCGCCGGACAGGAGTGGAGACGATTGGTGTTGTTGCCACAACCAATGCAGGGTCTGCTGGTGGTGACGGCTCTAGCAATGGGGCTGAGGAAGGCTTGCGCAGCATGCCAAATCTTGTGGTGCATTCGGCTCAGGTGTTCATGGATAGCCTTGCCACTAGGTTGCCACTGGGCACAGAGGGTGCACTTGTTCCGTATCAGGTCCAGTAGCCGTGGCACACTCACCACCCCCAGCCAATCCTGTTGTCTGGCTGCCTGTCGGAGTTCAGGATCATCGGCTGGACATGGACGGTCCTGCAGGGCGGCATCGAATTTCAAACAGCGGCCCAGGGAGATGTGCTTGACAAGGCCTGACCAGAGCTGGAACTGGCCGCCGCAGTACGTGTCGACATTGCGGCGTGTCACCTGCAGCATCACGAAAGATTCGAAACGGTTGAGGAGCCATCTTTTGTGCAGGATGAGTTCGAGTGATATGTTGCATCAGGGTCATGTGTGATGGCATGCATGTCGGACAGTGCGGGCATTGCCAGCTAACTGGAGGAGCCTCTGCGTCTACTGGCTGCTTAGGCACCAATGCCTCCAACACAAGATCACAGTGCGATGCATACGGCAGTGTGTGCAGGAAATCATCCGGTGCCAGTGTGCTGAGGAGGCCTGTGCGATCAACTCTGAATCTGGTCCAGGCATCGCGAAGGAAGTCCCTGATGCTGGGAACTCCCAAGCGTAGTAGATTTCACCCCCGCCTTGCTTCCAACCAGTTTTAGACAATTGAATGATTTTCACAGGAACAGGTTAGATCTAGTCAAGTCAGCTTTGTTGTTGCCAGTTCTGCATGGCGTGGACAAGGTTTTGGGGTGAGCTATGACGAACTTCCCACAAAGTCTAGATTTTAATGTCGAAAACCAATGAAACATGTTTCGTGAACAGCTTTTATGGCTCTAGCCATTCTGGCACCAGGCCATGGCCATGATCAAAGATCTCGTGGCCAAAATGCGAGGCGTGTAGTTTTACCCTCGCTTGTCCAAGATAGGTTGCGGGAATGAGGCCTGGAAAAGGTAGATTTGACGGCCCCAAAGCCACTGCATGCTGGAACTGTGGATTGCTGGGGCATAGTCAAGGTCGGATCAGGCCAGGCAAGCAGCGGACCTCTCACCGCTTGGACCGAGGAGGAGCGGTGTTTCGCAAACCATTATTTTAACGCAGAGGGGCCATCCCATTTCAGGTTGTTCAGCCTGCAGGTTATGCGAAGATTATTTTTCAAAGCAGAAGCCCGTTTAAACGCCAGAAGCAATGTGCGCCAACACACAGGAACCTGGGCTCCTGGCTCTTTGGATGTTACTGAGATGATCACGTGCAGCGGAGTGAGCCGCAGAGAGTTTCTGGACACTCTTGAAGTATCTGTAGAAGAATTTAATGCCTTTTGCAAGGAACCCTGTGGTTTCCTTGTGCCTACCCCGCTTCTCGAGCTAATGCTTCGGGAGGGCTGGTCAACTATTATGGTAAATGCAGGGTGGGTGAATCCTTTTTGGCCAAGCCGACAAGTTCAGCCATTGCAAAAGATTATTTCCAAGTTAGGTTTCCCCTGTCCCAGCTGGGTTGAGCAACGGGCTGAGCAAGAACGACCCCTGGAGGCAAAGATTCACATGACCATAGCCATGAGCGGCACCCCCGCACAAAGAAAGACTTGCAAGAGGAGGGTCATGAGCGGCACTCCCGCGCAAACAAAGCCTCGCACGAGCCCCCCGAGCAGAGTCCTGAGCGGCATTCTCCCAAAGGCACAACTTCTCGGGAGCAGAGCCATGAGCGCTCTGGCAAAAGCAAGTCCAGAAGCCGAAGCAGGGTCAAGCAAGGTTGGGGGCCCTCGGGGTGGGGCTGGTATTGGAAGGAAGAAGATGTATGGGAGGATGAGGAGTGGCCCAAAGGCTGGGCATGGAAATACAGGCCCTCTTTCTCTGGCTGGTCCAATTTGCACAAAAGTGGTCAGGCAGGCACGCGATACGAGAGAAGAAGCCAGGCGGCCAGAGAGCGGCGGGCCCAGCGCGGTTATCATCGCCGCCAGACAGGCTGGGAGGAAGCAGAAACCGCAACTGCGCTGGCAGAACCTGCAGAGAGTGAGAAGGATGCAAAAGAAGAAGCTGCCAAACCAGAGCCGGCGTTGGCAGAACCTGATCCACCTGAGAAGGATGCAAAAGAAGAACCTGCCAAGCCGGCATTGGCAGAGCCTGCAGTGAGTGAGAAGGATGCAAAAGAAGAGGCTGCCGCAAATGCAGAGGAAGGAAAAAAGGAATATTTGGAAAAAGACCAGGTGCCTGAAAGCAGGGCAGACGACTTGGATCAACCTGACTAGAGCCCTGATGGGGAACCTGCAGCGGGACTTTCCGCACAACTGCCAGTCAAGGTTGAGAAAGTAGAGGACCTGTCCACCTTGGCAGAGCCAGTCGTCGGGCCAGCCAAGGAGGAAACAACAGAAGGAGATGCAACCATGGCAACGCCGCCTGCCAAGCCTGAGGGAGAAGAACAAGCGGATGCCCCCGCTCCACAAGTAGAAGCGGAACAAGAAGCAGAAGGCTTACCTCTCCAAGCTTTGAAGACAGGTGATGAAGAGAAAGCTGTAGACGCTGAGGAAGTTGAGCGGGTAGCCCCGCCTGATGAAGAGAATGATAAGAAAAGAAAGCAAGAAGAGAACTCAGCGGCAGCAGCAGAAGAGCAGGTTCTGGATTTTAGCGCGCGGGAGGCTCCGCTTGAGATTGCCCAGGGTGAGAAGAAGAAAAAAAGAAGAAGAAAACATCGCAAACACAAAGTGGCGGGAAGCCCCGCGCCGTGAAACTTAGGGCATTTGATGCTGTCGGGAGGAAAAAAAGTGCCAATGAGAGGTTGGAATTAAAAACCTGGGGGGGACAGGTTTTGATAGTAAAACTATGTAAAACTGTTGGAATTTAAAGAAAACGATGTAAACCTGTTGGAATTTAAAGAAAACTATGTAAAAATGCTGAAATTAAAAGAAACCATTGAATTTTGCAAAGTTTGGTTACTTTTTTTGGTGGAATACCATTCAGATCCGCTCCGGTCCCTTTGCACAGGGCAGCCAGCAAACAAGTTGTTCTGGTAGAGCACTTTGACCTTTTCCAGGGTTGTGAAGGATTGGTCGGGCGGTGGTTGGGGGTTGGTCGGGGTTGGTCGGGCGGTGGTCGGGGTTGGTCGGGTGGTGGTCGGCTAGTGGTCGATCTGTGTTCCGGCGTGGTTCAAAACCTTTTTGCTCCAGTGACAGATTTCAAGGCTCAAACATCACAGATTCTGCAGAAAAGCCCATAGAGGAACACAAACCAGGCTCAGAACCAACATTTTTAGTGGTATCAGCACAAATTTTAGCGTTTTCAATGTTTTTTT
The DNA here is from genome assembly GCA_025434845.1 of Phenganax subtilis. Taxonomy (NCBI): domain Eukaryota; kingdom Metazoa; phylum Cnidaria; class Anthozoa; order Malacalcyonacea; family Clavulariidae; genus Phenganax; species Phenganax subtilis. The sequence continues at coordinate 6,685 of JAOBYK010496899.1, read as the reverse complement.
CGATGATTTTAGTTTTTTTAATGTTTTCAATGTTTTTTGATGATTTTAGGTGTTTTTAGTGTTTTCCATGTTTTTTGGATGATTTTACGTGTTTTTAGTGTTTTCAATGTTTTTTTAGCATTTTCAATGTTTTTCTCCGGCAAGTGAGGCCCTCCAACTACCATTTGTTCTAAGAAACCTTTCTTTGTGTTTCCTGGCAGTGGTTGACACCAGGTCTACTTTCCCACTTCAACTTTCAACTTCAACTTTCCCACTTGGTAGAAGTGGGGCTTTGAACGGTGCCATGGCCCTTGTGTGTGCAGGTAGTGGGCAGCCCAGCGCTAGTGGTGTGGAAGCGGAAGCACCGCCAGGTCTTAAAAGATCCGCTCAAGCTGCAGGCTTGGATGACCAGATTGAAGCCCCCACTTCGTTCCTCCTGTTTGAGGACAAAGATGTTCCCTTGCAATCGGACCAGGGGACCTGCTTTACCTTCCTGCAGGAAGCATGGTCGCCCACAAGGTGCATAATCTCGATGTCCTTGGAGTCCGCATCGGGGTCATCAGCCCTGATGCACACATTGCGTTGCAAGAGCTAGCGGAAGCCGCACAAGCAGCGGCTGCGCCATCAGGGCGAAGCTTGAGTGCAGCCGCAGCTTTTGCAAAGGGGTTGCACAAGCAAGCGGAAATGTTGAAGGCAAAAGAAATAGCGCGTGTCCATGGACCACTTGCAAGCGGCAACCCCGCCAATGCAGGATCATCCGTTGATGAAAGCAAGAAAGAAACCCCGCATGAGGAGAGCGGGCTACCAAAAGAGAAAGCATTCCCAGACAAAACAAGCAATGAAACCCTGGTGCCAAAAGAGAAACCACCCGCGGACGAAAAAACAAAGAATAGAACCTTGCACGGAGAGAGCGGGTTGCCCGAAGAGAAATCAGCCGCGCATGAAACGAATAATAATGAACCTGTGCATGAGGAAGCAGGCTTGCCAAGAACGCCAATCCCTAAGCCTGCCGAGGTTCCAGGCAAAGTTGCTCCGAAGGATATTGAAACCGCAAGCCAGGCCACCCCAGCAAAACCGAAGCCTGCAGCAGGAGATCCAGCGGCTGTTCCGCCACAACCAACAAAAGGCACTGGGCTGGAAGATGTCGGAGAAAGAACTGCAACAAAAGAACCCCTGGAGACACCAGAGGACTTTCCAGCACCGCCTGACAAGAAAGCGGAAACCCCGCATCAAGAAGAGAAGGCTATGACAATGGAGAAACTAGATGGAGATGCAAAAGAGACAAAAGAAGCGGAAAACCCGCATCCAGAAAAGAAGGCCGAGACAGCGCAAACATTAGATGGAGATACAAAAGAGACAAAAGAAGCGGAAACCCCGCATCAAGAAGAGAAGGCCAATAAAGCAGAGAAATTAGATGGAGACGCAAAAAAGGAACCAGAGGCCAAGGCCGATCCGGAGGTGTTGAATGCCATGCCCAAGTCTGAGTCTCGCAAGACAGATTTGGAGAAGGAAAAAAAGTTGGCCAACCCCAAGACCAAGTCTGACAAGGCACTTTTGGAGCAGGAAGCAGCTAAACAAAGGTTGGTCATTGAAGAAAACCGCAAGATTGCCCAAGAGAAAAAAGCAGAAAAAGCGAAAGCCGAACCAAAGGCCTCCAACGCAAGGGAACAGAAAAAACACAAGAGAAAGCCAGTGCAAAAACAAAGGTCAAGCCACAGGGCAAAGCGAAGAAATGATTGATGTGTTCTAGCGGGTGTTTCCGCGGAGCAATGGCAACGGTGCCACAAGCGGGAAAGTTCAGCGGGCAGCCCCGCCTCTGTTTCTTCAGCGTAGCCTATAATGTTTACTTTCTTCGCTGGGCTGCAAAAAGGTGACCCGTGCCGCTCTATGTTCAACCCCCACACTGGGTCACCATCCCGAATTAGCATCTTAGACATAGACCCGAACAAGATAGGACATAAACACGCATTCTGTGACGCGACTGACTTCTTGCGTGTACCTGTTTTGGTATGCCGTGCATGTAATGCCTTGCGTTTGTCTGCGGTTCTTATTTCTAATTCCTTTTTTGGACATGGAAGCGATATAATCATCGAGCCGATGAAAAGGCTGCTGAATCAACCCCACCTGGACATGAAAAAATGCTGGGCCAAGAAAAGGCGTGTGAGTGGCTCTAGTTCTGGAAATCACCTAGATGTAGTAAAGTTTTAAGGTTTGAGCGAAATCTCCCACCCAAGCGAGAACGCAGGGCCTCAGTGGTTTCACGTGTGATGTAGGAGGGTGAACGTGCGATTCTGCGGAGATCTGTGGTACAAACTGTCTCAAGCAAGTCTACTCCTTTCGATGTCATGCCACTGGCGGCCAAGCCGTAGACATACGAGGCCCGGACACAGCTCGTCCACAGGCGGACTCGACTTCCCAGGCTAAACGCGTGCCGGCGTTGGAAAAATGCTCTAAGACGAGTGTAGGTCAGTCGACCTACATGAATGCGGTGCTTTAATGTCTGCATCTCAAAAGGACCATAGCTGATCTTGGTTCCTAGATAGGTGTGCTGTGAGACCCATGGGATGAGGCAATCCCCTTGTTGGCGGGGCACAATGAGGTAGCGGCCTCCTTTGTTGTGTTTGGTCCATCTCTTGAACAGTCCCGCCACCTTCGAGCCCGACATCCGAAGCAAACAGGCAGTCTTCCGCAGATTGACCACTAGTTGATTGGCCTCAAGGACATCAAGGAGGTGACCGATGTCTATCAGTGCTCGGGGGAGATCCTCAAGATGGTCAAACTCCCATTTCAGCACTAAGTCATCAGCATACGAGATTAGATGGGCCCTCAACCACTCCAGCGGCTGGTCAATGCTAGCAAGAAATTGCATCAGAATGTCAAGCAAACAAACATTCCACTGGAGGGGCGAGGCCACACAGCCTTGGCGTGTTCCCCTGGTGGGTACCAACTGGCAGGATTGACCCCGGTGGTCAATGTGATACGCTGCACCATTCAGCCAGGCCAGGAGCAGGACTTTAAGGTCGGGGGGGCAGTTTACCTGATCTAGTCCAGGACCTAGTCTATCACGAGGCATTCGATCGAAAGCTTCAGAAAGGTCCAAGCTCAGACACAGTCCCCCTCCTATTCGACGGGGCGCTTCCCCCGCTCGTCTCTGCCATAAATTTTTCATGGCGCTCTGACTCCTGGCACGAACATCACGGCAGTGATGAAAGACCGCTATTAAGGCATCTATCGTGGATCTATGAGGTAAGTAGCCTAACAATGGAGCTTGACAGAGACTTGGCAAAACATGCGGCCGGACCTTCTGCATCAAGGTTTGAAGCACACATTTGCCCAGGACATCCGTCAAGGCGATAGGCCTGACATCTTTCGGGGTCTGCACTGCCCGTTTTGCAATTAGGGTTAGCCAGGCCGCCTGCCAGTGCTGCGGAATCGTGACCTTACGATGGCACCACTCACGAACGAGCAACTGATGACAGATCTGGGCAAGGTCATCCGCTAGGCATCTGACCACGGCAGGTTGCAGGGAGCCTGGAGCCACTGCCTTGGTCAAAGGAACACGTGCCAGATTGTATCGGAGATCAGCTGCAGTGAAAGGCATGCTCGACAGACGGACAGATGGACCAGGCATCTGAGGGGTGGACCCACAGTAGACGGTCTCGAAATGCTGTCGAAGGAGGTCCAGTTCGACCTCAGGGCTTTGGGCGAGCCCTGTGGCTGTGCGGAATCTAATTGGCCGAGACGGCTGCTTAGGGCTAAGTTCACGGACTATCATGTGGAGTTGACGTTGATCATGAGCCCTGTCGGCCTGCGCGGCTCGGTGCATTTGCTCTTGGAACCGATCCTGCTTCAGTCTGTGCGCGTGAACAGTCATGGCTTTATGCAGTCGACTATGGATGGTGGCGTGAGTCCAGGCTTGGAAACTCGAACGAAGGTCAGTGACTACCAAGCGCCTGAGCTGATGATAGTGAGACCACATAGTGGCGGCATACCTGTGACTGGCCGGATGTCTCCAATCAGGTTCAGTTCGGCAGGGGAAAAAGGTGGGGATCCAGTAGTCATGGGACCAGTTACTGACCTGCTCAAGAGTCGACCATGTCGGATGCTGAACTTGCAGGCGGGCCTGGGCTTGAGGCACGAACTCCTGCCAGGCGGCATCTTGTGCCCTGTAGTGCATCTGGAGGTCCTGACGTTGGTGCCAAGTCCAGCGTCGATTCCGAGTCGTGGGGAGCTTACGCCAGACCTTCCAGTGAGCAGGCAGACTGCTTAGGATCGGCATATGGTCACGGAGTGCTCTCCACCCTGCCACCGGGAATGACTGAAAGACTCGGCTGTGCTTAACCTGGCTATCCTGTTGACATCGTCTCATGAGGACATGATCAATTGTGGACTTGCCTCCGGGACCTTCGTAGGTGTGTGCGTGGTCATAGGGCCGAACCGTTGCAAGCGTGTGCTTGCGGCAGAGCTCACGAAGTTCCCAGGCATCCTGCGGTTCATGGGGTTGTTTGTGGAGGTCAGTATTGAAGTCTCCAGCTACAACAAGAACATTCCTGATAGGGAGGTGTGTGAGGATGGTGTCCAAGGAGGACCAGACCTCAGCTCGGCTATCAAACGGCTTAGCTCTTGTGGAGGTGACTTCAGTGGTGTATTGATATACCTGGACTATTTCGAGAGTCGTCTGAGCCAGCCGGCATTTGACATGCTGAACTCGACCAGGTATGGGCGAGGAACTTGACAGGTCCTGTTGGCCGCACAAGCGATGGTGAACCAGGGTCAACAATCCTCCATGGTCTCTACGGTCCTCTGTCCCGGCCGAAAGGGCCCAATACCCATACGTGCTCCAGTCTTTGGTGAGATGCCAGCGTGTGCCCTGAATACATGCAATGTCAACCGCATGATGACTCAAGTACAACATGAGCTCTTGCCAAGTGGCGCTGGTGAGCCCTCCTGCGTTCCAGGACAGAAAGGAGCAGCGTGGCCCGCCAGTCTTCTGATGCAGGGTCTCAGGCCGGTTCAGGAAGGGAAAAGTCGCCCAGGTCGCATGCATGTTGGAGCCGCTTGACATCAAGGGAGATGCGGGGACGTCCAGGGGTGGTGTCAAACAGCTCGGCTGGGTGGTCATCCACAGGCGGCCTTTGTATGAAGTGCAGCCATCTCTCAGCAGGCGGTGCACCGCTTTCCTAAAGCTTCTCTTCGTGCTCCAGGTTGAGCTGAGCCCTTGTGCCCCGGTGGGGCCTACTATTTGCCCTATTCCACAGTTCTTTTGGAGGGTACCAGGGGTAACTCGACCGGTCGGGTCTCCTCCTCCCTCTGTCGTGGACCAGAGGGAACCCTCACCTCTCATGGACCAAAAACTTTGCCAAGACTCGCTGAGGCACCGTGGTCCACGCCCGGACTTGGGACCGGGATGCCCAAGAAGCAGCCAACCGATCAGCAGCAGCTGGAAGAACAAGCCAGCGGCCACCATTCAAAGTCGTGCGAGATCGTGTGGCGGGATCGAAACCCCGCTACTGGGGGGCTGGCATGTTGGCCAACTTGAGCATAGAGGCTTGGAGGACAAGAGGAGGACACAGGGTTCGCCAGCACAAAAACAGGAGAAGGACAACAGCAGGACAACTGGAGGACAACAACACCCGGACAAATCTTAAGTTCCCTACAAAACAACGGATCAAATCAATCATGCGAAGAGCTCCTCTGCCGAGTCCCAGCTTCTTGTTTGCTACTGCTACAGCTTCTACCTTCTTACTCTCCTCTTCCCCCGTACCTCGTTTTCACAACCTAAACCATCAAACTGGGCCTTCTTGTCGGCCTTCCCCTGTCCTTGTTGGTCACAGCCACTAGACCTTCCTGGTCCGGGATCCAACCATCTCGCAGGTGCGAATCGATGTTGGCATAGGTGTCCTCTCTGGAAAGTGCCATGAACTTGAACAACAGTCTTTGAAAGCCCTTGGAAGTACAAAGAATGTCAGCTGCTAGACAAAGGAAATCAGTGTGTTCTCAGACTGAGGTGGACACCCCCACACCCTCTATTAAGATCTATTAAGGGGTTTAACAGTCCCCCTCAAACAGGCAGTAGACTGGGTGGTGGAATGTGTTGTTTTGGATAGGCACCCTGCGACACCCCCCAAACTTGAAACAGAGAAAGCTTGGGGTCACTGGAACCTGGGTGGGGACATGTAAAGAATTATTTCAAAGGTCAAGGATGGTTGTGCCGGGTGAAAAGGTAAGCCAATTGCAACATCCTGTGGTGAATACCTGACATCCGTTTGCGGTTGCGACCATGTGGGAATGCATCAAATGGTAGCGCAAAATTCCAAACTTCGCAGATGTTGCGGATGTTGCAACTTCTGAAGTGAAGATTCAAAGTACTCTGGACTCTAGGCTGCTTGTGACACCATTGTCCAGTCATGTCCAGTCCTGGGTGCCTAGTCCAAGCCCCACCTGTATGGGAGCATGAAGGGGTTCAAGCTGAGGCTTCAACCGAGAGTTCTGGGCTTGCAGGACTAGTTCATCATGGGTAGCCAATGGTATCTCCGAACATGGATGCTTCTACTGACTTCTACTGGGTCAGAGAAAGACTATTCTTCAACCATTGTTTGATCCATTGAGAAAAACGATGCGATTTCAGTGATCCGTCCGTCGCTGGGTGGTTTTCCTGGTCGTGGCCGTTCTCCAGGCCCCAAGGACTTCCAAGACCCCCATGGGC
>JAOBYK010496677.1:0-13231 GCA_025434845.1 Phenganax subtilis | reverse complement strand
ATATTATTTCGGCATTCAAATTTACTTGTTTATACGATCAAAATACCCCCGGAGATAAAACTCTAGGGAGCCACCTTTAAGGCATTTTTGGTTGTAATTTTCAGTCGCTTCACGCGAATACACACGCGCAGTCTAGAATGATTTCATCCGACTGTACGTGTGCAGTCACGTAAGGGACTGAGGCGAAGTCAGCATTCCATACATATACGCTGTTTCCTTGAAGTTATGATATTAATTTCAGTGAACCAGCTTATACCTTGGCTTCCATAATAAACTTCGAAATGACAACAGGATGTTCTCGAGAAACTGAAGCAGTCATAGCCATGTATTCCGTGAGATCTTCGTCAGAAAATGAGACGTACATCGCTGCTCCACTTAGAACATAAGATGGCCGCACTAAACACGGATACCCCACAGTATTACAAAACTCTTTTGCTGCTTCTAGCGTCGTCAACTCTTTCCATTTTGGTTGTAGAATATTCACACTGTCGAGCAATCGAGAGAATTTGAATCGATTCTCAGCACTGTCAATCATCTCTGGTGATGTCCCTAAAACCTTAACCTGAACAAAAACAGAACATATTTCATAATATAAAGTTTATCAAAAGATGATAAAACTTGTCAACAATTGAGTTAAAAAGTCAGGAGTTATGAATTGTTAAAACTCACGACCCAACGACGTTTCGACACTCCAGATCAGTGTCTTAACCACACATTATCACTCCCTCCCTGGGGACGGTTGTTCGAAAGGTGGATAGCACTATCCACTGGATAGTGATTTTTTGTAGTCTCCAGTAAGTTTCCATTGATCGTTATAACATAAAATTACGACTGATATCGATAGATTAGAGTCTGTAATATTTATATCGTTGACCAAAATGAAGTTTCGAATTTTTCAGCCAATTTTATGAACGTTGAAAAATGGAGAGCGCTATCCACCTTTGGAACCACCGACCCCAGGTTTAATAAAATGAATGCAACGAAGAACAATGTTACAATTCACGATACAACGTTTCAACATTCCAGTCTAGTGTCTTCACCACACATTATCACTACTCTGGTTAGTAAAATCCTTTGCCAGTATAGTCCTTCTCACAACAACATGACATTAGTTTAGATGTATAGCTACGAAATACGATACCTGACTTCGATGTAACGCCATTGCTATATTATTTGGCAATTGTCCTCCCATGGACAAAATAACTCCCTCAGGATTCTCCATTTCGTATATATCCATAACAGTCTCGTAAGAGATCTCGTCAAAATACAATCGATCGCATTCATCATAATCTGTACTGACCGTCTCTGGATTGTAATTCACCATAATTGTTTTTTCTCCAAGCTGTAGAAAAAAAAACAACTTCAAGTCTGTAATAAGATTCTTGTAGTTTTGGGTGGCGAAACAACAATATCAGTATTCGTTTGAGGTATACACCATGTCTATTTATTATTGCAATAATAAATAAATATACATGGTGTATACCTCAAACGAATACTGATAACTTCAAGTCTATCTGTTTATTGCTATATTTTAACTCTAAGATTTTTATGTTTTTTATTTCATGAAATGTCGATGGCCGTGACGCCCACAAAGATCAAATATTTGCATCAAAAGATAAATTGCATTTCTTCCTTGAATGCATAACTCAAATTTTACAAACAAGTACAATCCCTGACCTTGATCCAGACATGTTAAATGACCCACATATTATGATTATGTACAACCCCTGATCTTAGTATATCAAATATAAAAAAAATATTTACAATTCCTGACCGTGATATAAACCCTTCAATTGACTCAAATTTCGTAAATATGTACAATCCCTGGCCTTGACATATAATGCTAATACTCTCTCCTCATTCGCATTGAAAATATAGTGTGACACAGACAGAACGATTCACAAATAATCCACCTACTCTGCGTAGCTCTCGAATGCAGCCAACGGCACACCAGTCAAATTCAACACTGCTTCCAATACGGTAGACCCCAGACCCCAAAACCATTATTGCTCCGCCAGGGAACTCTAGGTCATTCTGTTCACCGCTGTACGTCAAGTACAGATAATTCGTAACAGCTGGGTATTCCGCCGCTACAGTGTCAATCTGTTTTGCACACGGCTTGATATTCAATGATTTGCGAGCATGACGAACGCTAGCTTCAGTGCTAAAAATAACAGGATTGGAGTTGGTTTAAAAATTGATAGTCTTAATTTCGACCAGTAGAATTCAACTTTTCCACTAAATACTACAGCTCTGAAACAGTGTTGAATACAGTAGAGTACCTTTGAATAACTTTAGCAATTTGCTTGTCAGAAAATCCTAACTTCTTCGCTTCCAAAAGTTGAGAACGAGATAAATCATGAACCTACACATCAAGCCAAAGTAAAAATACAACAAAATAATTGTAGTTTTGAAAATTAATTTACTAATTTACTAAAATGCTCGCAGAAAGCACATAATTCGTAATCGACGCCTTCGTTGACAAGTCATTAAAAGTTTATCCGCCATGAAACTAGCCAGGGAAAATGTGTTGGTCGTACAAACGAGGAATTTAAGGAAAACTTGTTCGTCGCACACACGAGCAAACAAAATCGTGAAAATATTTTCAAGAATCAATTGTTCGTCCAACATGCTAAAGTCCGACATAGCCGAGCAAATTTTTTTGACAAATTTTTCTTAACGAGTTTACTTGGCTGCGTGCACCAAACATAAGTTAACTTCGCCGAAAAGCTGGCAGGCCCGACTAGCTTCTGAACAAGGATCCTTGCCAAGAGAGAACTTGTCAATATTCGTCGCGCACGAGCAAAATAAAGTTTATCTAGGTAAAGTTGTCAAGAAAAATTGCTTGTCTGCATGTACGGGGCATTAGCAAGTGGAATCGTCAAAACTTAGTTCAGGAAAACTTGTTCGTCGTACACACAAGCATGTGAGCCAGAGAAAATTTGTCAATACACTTCTTAGACTCGACTTGTGAAAAAAATATTGCTTCGTATAAGTGTAAAACTTTAATGCATTCTACAAACCTTAACATGGCTTTCTTTTAAACTTTTCTTCAAATCAATAATATTTTTCATGCGATATAAGAACCAATGATCGACCTTGGTAAGCTCGTACAATTGTTCAACAGTATAGCCTTCATCCAACGCAGCAGCCAATACGTGAATGCGCTTATCAGAAGGTTGCTTCAGCTCCTAATGAACATTAGCCAGAATAACATAAAGTTTACGGTTCCACGGTAACAAGATATTCGAGCGGTTCAGATTTGACTTCCATTACCAATACGACTACCATCTGCCAAGACTAACCAATAAGATGCGACTTTTCTAATTTATTGACCAATTAAAGATAAGCTTATAGGTAGCAAACACTAATGGCAGCGGGTAGTGGAAGTCAAACCTGAACCTCTATATAATACCACACGTTACTAATTGCAGAAGAATGAAGAAACTGGAATTCACGAGCAAAAGTTTCATGTATCAATACTTCAGTCTATTTTCTTGATCAAACGTCATCACTACTGTGTTTTAATAATATGAATGTACTATAGCAAGAAGACATAATTCACAAATCAACGTTTTTACACTACAGTCTATAGTGTCTTTATCACACATCCTATCACTACTCTGGTTTAGTCAAATGAATGTACTTTAGCAAGATGTTATAATTCACAACCCAACGTTTTATCACGCCATAGTGTCTTTATCACACAAATGTGCAGTCAAATGACTGTAGCTTAGCAAGTTATAATTCACATGCAATCCAACGTTTTATCACTCCAGTCTATTGTGTCTTCATTACTCTGGTTAGATAACCGGAAATTTATTCGACTTAAAACTTGTAGAATTTTTTTGAAGCATTTTTTTATATCTACACACTGCAATGTTGACATCGCATGACCGTAATACGTCACAGACCCATGTGCCGGGTAGGCGAAGGGAGTGTTCGGAAGAGCAGTGAAAACATAGGCGAAAACACAAGAACAATTACATTGTAATCAAACTTACATCTTCGGTTGCTTCACAGCCATTTGCATCAAAGCCAACATTATGTTCATCAACCATCCTCAGTGCTTTTTGCAAAGCTTCTTCAAATTTGCGTCCAATTGCCATGACTTCACCTACGCTCTTCATTGATGAACCAATCTAGAATATAAGTACATATTGGGAAGTCTGAGATATATTAGCAATCATTCGACGTCAAGACATTTTTCATCAAGGTTAATCCATAGAAGGTAGAAACAAATTAGCTATCAAAAGAATTAAAGTGCATATATCAAGGTCAGGGATTGCACATATTTATAATATTCGACTACTTTACAGTATCTATATCATGGCCAGGCATTGTACATATTAATAATATTTGAATAAATTTACAATCTTGACATTTAGGCCCGGTTTATACTGTCAAAGTTTCTGTGATCAAAGTGGAAATTTCGTATAGGTAAATCCTAAGTTTTCAAGGATTTGCTAAAAATATATAAGGAAACTAAATTTCGTTCTCCACTACGCGAATTTTTTCGAGCGAAAAATAAATCCAGCAACGTGATTTGCTAGCAAAATACTTTGCCGCGAAAAAGTCGAAAACGAGCCAATCACGTTGCCAAATTTCTTCTTCGCGCGAACAAATTTGCGTAGTAGAGAACAGGTGTTAATCAGTGCTCAACACTGAACTACTTCACTATGATATTTCTTCCAAATTTTTCAAAAAGTAGAATTTCCCTGCGAAAAATTTCTACTTTGATCACAGAAACTTTGATAGAGTAAACTGGCCTGAAGATCAGGAACTGCAACATATTTTTTATCTCACCTTTGTGCTAACTCTACTGAACTTTTTCAAGTCCCATCTCGGGACTTTGACAACGACATAATCAAGACTAGGTTCAAAACAAGCCGTGGTGGAGTTCGTTACAGAGTTCTTCAGATCAGGTAGAGGGATTCCCAGGGATAACTTGGCAGCAACGTACGCCAGGGGATATCCAGTGGCTTTTGATGCTAGCGCTGAACTTCGCGATAGACGAGCATTCACTTCAATAATGTAGAACTAAAAATAAACGTTGACAACTTTATCTGCCTGAAATTCACTTGGTCTGCTTGTTTCAAAACTAAAATTCTTCAAAACGAAAACAAGACGGAGAAAACAAGTAGAATTTGTTCTACAACTTAACAGCATTACTACTGTATCTAAACGAGCTCTGAGAAAAAAGAAATCTTCGTTTCGATCACCCGTGCTTAAACTTTACCTGGCTTGACAAAGGATTAAGTGCATACTGAATATTACACTCTCCGACAATACCAAGATGTCGTATTAGCTTGATCGCCGTCGTTCGCAACATGTTGTATTCAGCATTACTTAATGTTTGGCTGGGTGCCACTACAATTGATTCACCAGTATGAATGCCCAATGGATCAACGTTTTCCATGTTACACACCTAGTGAAGAAGATAACAGACAATGTGACGGTCCATTAAAGAAAGTTTTCCACCAGCGAGTTTTTCGCGCGAAGCACATGTTTTACTACAAAAATTCAGTGAAAAGAATTGCTTTTGAATTATAAGCTGCAATGCGGAACGAATGTCATTAGATGCGGTTCCAAGGACACATTTCAAAAGAAAGCGATCGCAAAATATCGATCGCGCGACATTTTGCACTGAATGGAAATTCGCCTTTAAAGACGGACTTCCATTCAGAGCCACAATGTCGCGCGATCGACCTTTTTCGACCGCCATGTGCTATCGCAATCTGCCGTTTTCCACTAGGCAGACTTTTCCGTGCGGAAAGCAAATCTAGCAACGTTGATTGGTTCGCTTCGCAGCGAAATATAGTGTGTCTCAAAAAAAACGGAACATAGATTTATGTATACAATTCAATGTAGTTCGATGCATTTCAAATTCGGTTAAGCTGCGTCTCCCATAAGTAACAAGTAAAGCAAAAAAATTTAGGCAATTCAAACGCAGTTTTAAAACGTTTCTTGCGAAGAAAACACTTTGATCTTTTCCACAGTTTACTATGTGATATCTAACTGTTTGAAATGGATCAAACTAATCTTGAAATTTTTACATAAATTAGGTTCCGTTTTTCTAAACCCACTGCATGTATATTATTAAGATTCCTGTAGTTTTGCATGGCGAAAACAACAAATCAATATTAGTTTGCATGAGGATACACTACACATACTTATTATTGCAAAGCTTTCGGTCCGTCAACCCGGACCTTCAGGGTCGGGTTAACGGACAACAGACAAACAAACAAACAAGCAAGAAAATAGCAAGCGAATAAATAAAAAATCCAACACAGAAGAAGACAAATTAGCGAGCAAACAAGACAACAAAAAATAGCATATAAAACTGGAAGTTGGCGCGCATTAATGGAGAGCTTAAGCAAGCCACGTTTTTGACAACACGAACGGTATGAGGAACGTTAAGGGACTGGGTCAAGCAAGATGATTGGTGGAAAACGTCTTCCGGTCGACCTTCGTGTTGTCAAAAACGCCTTTTGCTTAATCTCTCTAATAAGTTCTCGAAAATGTATGATGGCATTAATAGAGGAAAAATTGCCAGCCAATAAGAGCAAATAGTATAATGAAATTTTTTTCGATTGAATTGTTCCTAGATATTTGAACAATTCCTAGATATTGGCTAACTCTTCAAGTAAGCCAATATCTAGGAATTTAGAGTTTTGAATTTAAGCTGAAACTAAGCACAAAACCCAATAACTACTTGTCGTGCAAACGACTTTATTTCTGCGTTCAATACTGGAAAAAAATTTTAAAAAATGCAAACACTTAACGACATCGACTTCATATTACACTGAGCTTAATGCAGGTAAGAAAATGAAACGTCAACTGCAAAAGATAGATCAACTCGCATTATCGAATCGTACATAGTTTAGCTTAGTTCAGTAATGATCTCATATATTTCGCAGCTTAATGGCTGAATCGCGACTTTACACATGCTCTAATTGATCTTCACTAAAATATATACAATGCTGTATAATTAAATTTCACGATATAATACTGTTATGGGGATAGTTCAACTGTAAAAAATAAGTATCGAAAATAATGTAAAAATAACGAGGTCTTAAAATAGCGTGTTTGTTTAGCGCTGGATATTGCTGCCTTTGTGTTTAGCAATATTAATAAGTTATAAATTAAAGGTAAAATTATCCAAGATTAAAGAGTTGTTTAATGTGACGTTAATTGCCCAATTTGCTGGCAAAGTTAGTATATGTACAAGCAAAGACGGTGGTTCGCCCACAAACTTATCAAGTAATGATCCATGAAGTTGACAGTGAAAAAGCTTTACACAAATAGGTCAATGTTTCGTCTAATCGTTTTGGGTAGGAACATATCTTTCACATAGCACAAAGTTAATAGTTCGTGCAAGTGTAAGTACCAAGTTGTCAATCATTTTAAGATCTAGTTTCGTCGGCTATTATAAAGAGATGTTTAATGTGATGTTATTTAATTGCTCAGATTGCTGGCAAAGTTAATTTATGTACAAGTACAGACGGTGGTTTGCCCGTAAACTTATGAAGTAATGATCCACAAAGTTGAAAATGAAAAATATTTTGCACAAATAGGTCAATGTTTCATATATAATAGTTTTGAGTGGGAACATCTTTCCCATACCACAAAGTTATTAGTTTGTACAAGTGTAACTGCCAAGTTGTCAATCATTTTAAGATCTATATAGTTCGTCGGTTATTATAAAAGGCCGTACTAAGTTTTTGAAGTTAGTTGGCAAAAGCTTTAGTTGGTACAAAACTTTGAATAGAACACTTTCATAAGTTAGTGGATGCAACATCAATAATGCGACAAGAAACCTGACAAGAAGTAAAACAACACAGAAGACAACAAAGAAAATTGCACTCCACTAAAAGAACTGATATTAACGATCCCCACTACCTCTCGTGTAAAGCGTGTTTAAAATAAATCCTTTCGTAACACTACTATGCATCAATTACAAATCGCCATTTCACGTTTTAACACTTTGGTCCTGATCTAAATATTCTCCTAGGTTCAAGCGAAACAGTACAAAGTAGAACGATAATGGAAACGAAAAGAACTGCACAAACACCAAGTCAAGCAGTAGAAGAACAAAAAAGTGGAATCGCCGAAGCTGTTGGAAAGGAGAAAAAGACGAAAATCATTATAGCAGGTGGCTTGAATAAACTAGTTTTGAATTCCGTGGAAATGTTTAATTCGTTAAATGGAACATGGACACGCCTAGAACCAATGAAAGAACGTCGTGGGTGCCCATCCTCATTCGTCTACAATAACGAAATGATTGTTATTGGAGGTACTGGCAACTCTTCCCCCACTAAACCAATGGAAAAGTTATCATTGAATGCGGTTGAAGATGACCACTCCATAGCTTGGGAAAATTTACCAGTCGAGTTACCTGAGAGTTTACATGGAGAAGTCAGTGTAATTCGTAACAAACGACTGATATTGACTGGAGGCTACAACCGACGTATCTATCAACTATCTGCGAGAATTTTGGAGTTCTCTCTTTTCCCACCACACACTAAAAATCTGTTGGCAAACATGAGACAGTCAAGATGTTTTCATGGTGTTGTGCTGCTTGATGATAAAATAGCGATTCTTGGTGGAAGAAATGAGTTTTTCAATTCGCGCTCAGCCCTTAACACTATTATGTCCTACGATTTTACAGCAAACGAGTGTACCGAGTTGGCGCCCTTGCCTTACGCCGTGAGTAATATGGCAACAATCAAGTATGATGATCATAATATTATGATCATCGGCGGCGTCAATAGAAGTAACCAACCACTAAACAAGGTTTTGCTTTACAACGTCCAAACCCAAAAGCATCAAATGTTGCCTAGCATGAAGTATAAAAGAGCTGGATGTGTAGCTGTAGTTGTCGGAGACACTGTGATTGTGATGGGTGGTGCCGATGGACCAAATCACTTAAAGTCTGTAGAAAGTTTCAGATTTGATCGCAACACATGGGAGGACCTCCCAGATATGCTCGAAGAAAGAGCCAATGCTACTGCAGTGGCATTCTAAGAGTGAACTGAAACTTTAATTAAAATGTTCATGATAAGCCACTTGTACGTTTCTAACGATGACAAGATACAAAACATGCTTGACCACAAGAGTGAGTGCAAGTCCAGCTACAAGATTAGAAGCGTTCAAAAGCATAGCATCCCAGCTAGGCCAAATCACCGAAACAATTTGTATAGTTTGTATAGCTAGTGAGGCTTAGTATAGCATCCTGGCTTGGAGGGATCATTTGACACTCCACATACAATCACATGCGCTAAGGAGAAAGATCGCAGCAAACAATCGTCCGCGTAAACGGGTTTCTGATGGCCGTTCTTACACTAGAGACACATTATTATTTGTCTGCACAAATAATGCGTTTGACTCATGATTTTACGATTCGCCCTAGCGCAATATAGTACACAAACTAATAAGAAAACAAGCAAATAAACTAACAATAATACCTATATACTTGGCACAACTTTACCATATGAAATTTAATTTAAATACATACATCAAAATAGTAAGCAGGTTAAATGTAAAAAAAAACAAACCAAAGAGGTTTGACCACCAACCAAGCAAACAAACAAGGAAAAAAAACAAGGAGAAAAATAAATAAGCAAGCAGACAAATCAGGGAACGAGAGCGAGCAAACAAACAAACAAACAAGACAACAAAAAGTAGCATGTGAAACTGGAAGCTGGAGTGCATTATATTCACAACAAGCCTTGACCGAAAATATGATGCCATTATCAGTTGAAAAGCTGAGAGCCAATATCCCCCAGTCATTCTTCAACCGAACTTATAATCAACAACACGAACATAGTTGACTTTTGAAAGAACTGAAACTTGCTTCTCTACAAAGAAGCCTTACACATTAAGAGACGCAAACCAGCATTGAATAATGGCCTAAAAGCTCGGGTAGAATTGCAATTATTTTGTTAACTTCCATTGAATTGCTATCGTAAATGAACGCTTGTAATTGTTCGCAACTTATACATACGCTATTTAACGTTATCTTGTAAAATTGAAATTAATTGCTGCTGAAGATGAATCAAACAGGTTTGAAATATACAGTTTTTCATTAATATCATGAAAGCTTTATTCGGAATAAGTGTTATTATATTATAATAGAGTAGCATACTAAAAAACTTCAACTATGGAATAATAAAAGCAAAATTCCTGGATACTGGCTTTCCAAGTAAGCAAATATCTAGGAATTTAGAGTCTTAAATTTAAACTGAAACTAAACGCAAAACGTAGATGCTTCACTCGGTGAAGCGACAAATCTTATATAGTTTAGTTTATAGCTCAGCGTTGATCACATATACTTCGCAGCCCAATGCACTGCATGAAGTGCGTCTTTATAAAAGCTGTAATTCACCTTTACTAATATATGTACTGTGCTAGAATTAAAAATCCACGATATAATACTGTCATGGGGCTACAGTTTATCGAGTGTAAAATAAACAAAAAATATCTAGGTCTTAAAAAAGAATGTTCGGTTAGCGCTGGATAGCGTCGCGTTTGCGTTTAGTAACATTCAAAGGTAAAAATATCCAAGATTAAAGAATTGTTTAATGTCACATTAGTGGCTCAACTTGCTGGGAAATTTAACATATGTCAGAGTAAAGTGGTTCTCACGGAAATTTATCAGTCAATGATCCATAAAGTTGACAGCTAGTGAAAAGTGTCTTACACAAATAAGTCAATAGTTTGTATAATTGTTTCGGGCTGGAGCATTTTTCACTTAGAACAAAGTTTTTGGTTTGTACCAATTTGTCAATCATTTTAAGATCTACTTTCGTCCGCTGTTACAAAGAGGCTGCGCTAAGTTTTGAAAGTTATTTGGCGCAAAAGTTAGCATAGAAGAGTTACTGAAATTAGCGGCTGCAAAGTCGATGATGTGACAAGAAACTTGACAAGAGGCAAGAGCAAGGACGAAAAAAAATATAGAAGACAACAAAGAAAATTACATTCCACTAAAAAACTGACACTAAAGTTCCGAACTATCTTGGGTAAAGTGTTTAAAATAAATCATTTTGTATAACAATATGATATGCAGCGATTACAAAGCACAATTCCGCGTTTCAACACTTTTACCCTTATCTACATTTTCTAGGCCCTGGCAAACTGCACAAAGCAGAACGATTTTGATGAAAGAAATTGCAAAGCAGATTTAACTGAAGATGGCAAGATATCAAACCGGGTATGAAGACGAACGATTAGAGCAGCCAGCCACCCAAACATTGCAAAATGAAGCAATCTTGGTGGTTAAAATTGAAGAAGTCGAGAAGAGTGTTAAACGCGTTGCAGAAGACGTGGGGAAAGTGGTAGCGAAGGTCGAACTGGTTCAGAATCGATTGACTTGGCAAGAAAAAAACAACCGTCAGCTTGCAGCAGACAATGTTGAAATGAAGAAAAGTTTAGCTGAGATCACACGACAACTCCAACGAATTGCTCAACAAACATCGAATGAAGTCGATGAACAATCACCGAATCAAGTTGCTCCACAAAAACCACGTCAGGCAGAAGAACGAAAGAAAGGTATCTCAGAAGATGTAGAGGCAGACAAGAAGTCGAAAATCGTTATAGCAGGAGGTAAATGTTATGTAAGCACAAGAGTGTTCTATTGCGTGGATATGTTTAATTTGTTAAGTGGAAAATGGAGACGACTACAACTAATGATGAATGTAAGTCGTATGAGACCATCCTCAGTCGTCTACAACAATGAAATGATTATTATGGGTGGTTTTGACGACGATGGCCCAACCGAATTAATAGAAAAATTATCATTGGATGTTGTTGAAGATGACCATTCTATAACTTGCGAAAATTTTCCTGCCAAGTTACCAGAGAATTTCTATGTACAAGGCAGTGTAATTCATAACAACAGGCTGATAGTGATAGGACACAGCACACAAGACGACATTGAAAGAAAATCGGGCTTTTCATTATCTTTATTCAAACGTACAGCTCCCCCCAGCATTTTTGAAATTTCTCTTTTCCCACCTTACACTAGTAAGCTGCTGGCCAACATGAAAGAGACAAGACATGAACATGGTGTTGTGCTATTTGGTGATAAAATTGTGATTCTGGGTGGAAGAAGTGATTTCAACTTCTTTACAGCCCTTAGCAGTGTTTTGACGTACGATATTAGAAGGAATGAGTGGACAGAGTTCGCACCCCTACCTTACGCTGTGAGTGATATGGCCGCAGTCAAGTGTGGCGTTGATAATATTATGATAATCGGAGGCGTTGATCAACGCGACAACCCATTAAACAAAGTCTTACTTTACAATGTCCAAACTCAAACGCACCAAATGTTGCCTAACATGAAGTATGCCAGAGCTGGATGTGCAGCTGCAGTTCTCGGAGACGCTGTGATTGTGATGGGTGGCTACGATGGACGAAATACTTTAAAGTCCGTTGAAAGTTTCAGATTTGCTAGCGACACATGGGAGGACCTCCCTGATATGCTTGAAGCGAGAGCCAGTGCCACTGCAGTGGCGTTCTAAGTGTGAATTGAAACTTCGATTAAAATGCTTATTCTAGAGAACTAGTACATTGCTAATGGCGACCACTTATTACTTACTAAAAAAAACGTACTCGACTATTATGAGTGTGCAATCACGACTACAAGATTAAAAAACTTCAAATTTTTATAACAATTACGTCGCAACTAAAGGATGTTATGCCTTATATTCATACATCATGTATTACTGTATTTCATTCGCAGCTGTAAATTGTATCGGAACTGTATAAGATTGTAATTGATATTGTTAACGTTTAAAAAATATTTGAAGAAAACTTACTTGAGTCATAAATAATACGGCACCAAGTTGGCGACCGCAAACAAGCAAGCAAACAAACAGACATACGATCAAACATACAGAATGCGAAGAAAGGCATGCCAATAACAAAATAGTGAAATCCTTTGTATAGAATTTCTTACTCTATCTATATTGCCAGAACGAACGGAGAAATCATAGCAATACTTAAAATAGTTTGTATTACTAGCGAGATTTAGCAAAGCATCATGGATAAGCGAGATTATAGAAATAATCCGTATAGTTTGTACTACTAGCCGGAACTCAGATACCATCCAGGCTAGGCGGCATCATACAAACACTTAATATAGTTTGCACTATTAATGAGATGTAGTAGAGCACCTCGGTTAGGCGAGGTCATATAAACACATAATGTAGTGTGTATTAGTGGCGAGAAC